>OVBE01011596.1:0-14043 GCA_900406425.1 Iberis pinnata
TCTCGGGTTACGTATGCAAATAATTGTAAAATATATGTCAAGTTAGTACTTTTGCCTAAGAAAAAGCTAGTTTAGCAACAACAACAACAATTGGCACACTTGTAAAAAATAATAATAAAGATATTAAGGAAAAAGAAAAACATGATCGTGAGATAGAGAAAATATGACACAAAGAATTCCTCCTTAGAAAACTCTTTTAAACTCTCAGAAACTTTGAACAATGTATTAAGAGCTTACTTTGGATCTTTTTCCACTACGTGGATCTCTCTCATCCTTTCATTCTGGAAATATCTATCGCCTACCTCTGTTCAACCTTGATTGGACTTGATATCGCAGATCCTTCTCTTCATCGAAGCATCTTTCATTCTTGCTTGATCTCTCTTGTTTGGGTTTGTTTATCTAGTCTGTTGTTTTCAACCTTGTATTCCAAAATGTCTGAAGACTTCAGCCGTAGAGTGATGAATCTTTGCCTGGAAGAGAAAGAGGAACCTTTCGAGCTTCTAGATCAGTCTAAATTCAGCTCGGCAGAAAGACATGTACTGATTATAGTTGGGGAACTCCTAAATCCCATGAAGCAGAAGATGTCCAACTTCATCCTCAATATTCCTCGCAAATGACAATTGTATGATCGCGTGAGAGGAATAGCTCTATCCCTCGATACCTTTCAGTTCATAATCCGGTATGAACAGATTTGATTCTTGTGCTAGAGAAAGGTCTCCAAACCTTTGAACATTGGCCTATTATCCTTGAAAGGTGGACTCCCTCTCCACCCCCCTGATTTTCTGCAAAATTACTATGTTTGGGTCAGAAATATGAATATACACATCAATCACTACACCCAAGATGCAATCATGAGACTTGGTGAATTTGCTGGGATTGTATATGAACTAGCTTTCGACCCTGAGAAAGCTCAAAGTCAAGATTATGTTCGAGCTAGGGTTAAGCTCCATGTTGATCAACTCCTACATTGCTACAGAGTCATTAAACTACCTTCCGGATAAATCAACAAAGTCCTTTATGACTTTGAATGCAATCAGAAAAGATGCTTTGCTTGCCAAAGAATAACTCATGACAATTAAAATGTCCCTTTCTGTCTGGCGTTGAAGAGGATGATCCTTCTGCTTCCCATCAAGCCTCTTCCTCTCCTAATCCAAGTAATCTTGTAATTCCCCTAAAGATTCACTCTTTGGTGTTGTTTATGAAGATCAAGTTGGAATAGATCCCCTAACAGACAAACTGAAGATTGCAGTTGAAGTGCTTCAAGAAATGAGGACTTATATCCAAATGGGACCTGAATCAGAAAGATTTCTCTGTGAAGAAAGTATTAAAGCCTCTCTTAAAAGTGTGAACTTTGATGCCTTGACCCAAAAAATGGTTATTCGTCTTGAGGCACCACCTCTGGTCTCTCATCAAGTGGATAAAGGGAAGGGTATTATTTTTGATTTCTCCTCATCTGATTCCTCCCTTTCTTCATATCCCAAGTCAGAACCAAAGCTCATGGCCGGTGCTTTTGCTAGTGGTCACCAATCAGCTTTTAGCAGACTCACGACTCCCCACTCTGTATCAAGAAAAATTCAACTCTCCTCTTCTCATGACATCTCTGGTGCGCTCATTCCATATCAGCAACGACCCACGGTATTTTCCAGAGGACACTCTAATTCCTATGGCTCCGGGTCTGTTAGTAATCTGATATCCAAGAGACGTAGATCGCAAAAGTTTAAAAGATGTCAACAAAAATCTGTTATTTCCTTTGATCAGCAAATGACTGAAGAAGATTTGCCTGCAAAAAGAAAAAGGGGAAACTCTCAGCCAGAACCAAGGGGCTACCACAAGGACCATGAGTATCTGAAGCTGGAACTGCCACGGTATTGGTCGCGCGCACGACCTGGTAGTTCCGTGTCTCAGGGAGTTACGTCGCTCTTACTTCCCCGAGATTATTTTTTGATGGAAACCAAGAACCAAAAGCGCGCACTTTTGGAGTTACAGGCTGGTCTTGGGTATAATAACTTATTTATGGTTGATCCCGAGAGTACAAGTTGTGGTCTAGCCCTTTTTTGGAAGAGTACCCTTAGTATAGAGATCCTTTTTGCGAGTAAAAGCTACATTGATACTATGGTTCAGTTTGGTTTTATTTCCTTTGCTCTTTCATGCATTTATGGAGACCCGGTGATTAAAGGCCGAGCAAGAATGTGGCAGAGGATTTCTAACATAGGTCTAAGAAGAAATCTTAGTTGGTTCGTATTAGGTGACTATAATGATATTCTTCATGGAGGTGAAAAGAAGGGAGGCATGTTTCGATCATCTCAAGCCTGCCAACCTTTGTCAGACATGATAAAAATTTGCAAGCTTTCAGAGATAAGAATCCAAGGCAATCCCTTTACTTGGAGTGGTAAATAGGGAGATTGGTGGATTCAGTAAAAGCTGGACCATTTCTTTACAAATAAAACCGGGCGGCGTTTGTTTCCCTCAGAAACTCAACATTTCCTAGATAAAAGAGGCTCGGATCACCTCCCGGTATTGGTTAATCTAGTTTCTGAGGAAAATAGGTTCAGATGTCAGTTTCGATTTGATGGTCACCTCCTTCGAAATCCCTAAATCAGAGATGTAATCAATCAGGCATGGAACTGTCAATCTATAGAGGTAAAGTTCTCAGATAAACTGAAGCAAAGCAGGAAACTAATCAGTACATGGAAACGTAGAAACATCTCCAACACGGCAGAGAAAATACACTAAATTGAATTGAAATTAGAGCAATTGCAGTCGAGTGTTCATCCCTCTACTCAAAATTGTTCTTACTGAAGAAAGAACTAGCGATTGCCTATAGATAAGAAGAGCTTTATTGGCGCCAAAAGAGCCGAGAAAAGTGGTTGTTGGCTGGTGACAAAAATTCTAAATACTTTCATCATTCGGTGAAAGCTAACAGAGCTAGGAATCATATTGAGTTTCTTCAGGATGACCAAGGGAATTCTAAACTCTCAGACTCTTCCAATGTTGAAATTGACTTATCTTACTTCTCAGACTTATTTGAATCCATGGAACCAGTCAACTTAGGCAACTTCTTTCAAGGCATTGTATCATCAGTCTCAGATATCTTGAATAAGCACTCACCAGACAGGTCTCTAAGGAGGAAATAACAGAAGTTGTCTTCTCAATTAATCCGTCTAGCGCTCTGGGTCCCAATTGCTCTACGAGACTCTTCTTTTAGCGATTCTAGGATATTATAGGGGACCAAAGTATTAATGAAATTCAGGAATTTTTCGCTTCAAGCTACATGCCGCATGACTAGAACTACTCTCATATCTGCCTCTTTCCAAAAATTCCATCTCCTTCTCGAATGGTTGATCTACGTCCTATTAGTCTCTGCAACGTCATTTACAAGGTGGTTGCGAAAGTGTTGGCAGCTTGTCTCAAGCCTTTTATGGAGTCAATAATATCCTCAAATCATGTTTTTAAAAAAGATTGTTCTTGATACACTTTGTATTTAGGTACGACGAACAATGAAACAAATAATGGTGTGACCAGAGTTTCTCAGAAAGAGGTAAATATTATTTTTATTTTTTGTTTTCAATAAAAATTTACAGTTATTATTGAATTGAAATTTTTTGTTTTGTAGATTAGTATTAAGTGGACATACGAAATATCTCGAATATTTATAGAGATGTCTATAGCTCAGCTTGATAAAGAAAATTGGATAGACAAATCTTTGACAAAGGAGGAAAAGTAACCATGAAGAAATTTTTTTAAAAAAAGCTACTGGATTTTATTTTTTATGGAAAAATTTTGCAAATCATCTTCCCAATTTGAAAATTTGGTATGATTGTTACAATCGACTTTCAAAAATGATTGTGTCATAGTTAATCAATCCAAGGGAATGATTTGCATGGAGAAAGAATGGTGGGGTGACAGATACTAGTAAATCATTTAATTTTTCTTAATACTGAAATCCCATTTGATTTTCGGTAAGACGACCTAATATTTTCTAATTTAAAAATATTTAGGAAAATGAGGTGTCTAAATGATTTCGTAAAAAAACATTAGTAAATGAAGATTTATTGGATAATTTGGTTAGCGGAACTTGTATTGGAGTTGAAGATGGATGGGCAGTTGGCAATGGTCCTGATGTATATCGTCCTCAACATGAATATGATTCTGGGATAGAATTTGATATGAATGAACCATTTCCTAGTGAAGATCCATATGTGGTATTTGCTACTCCATCAGAAAAACTAAGTCCAAACTTAGAGTCAACAACCAACAACATCCATCCGCCTTCTACTGAACGGGTACATCTAGATCCACAAAATAAACGTAAACGTGGTACATCAAACAATGATAACCAGTATGATCTATCAAAATCCTTAAATGAACGAACAAATGCAATTAAAGTAGCAGCATCTCAAATATTATCTGCTATGACATCTGATGTAACTGTGGCTGCACGAAGGCTTCACCAAATTCCAGAGATTGAGTTCGGCATATTGATGTATTGTGTTTTATTGCATTTTGTCTCTTATTTCATACACATTTAGGTAGATTCTTATGCAATTAGGTAGTTTGGCATGCATTTGCATTGCATTTCACATTTTTCAGGTGTTGAAGTGGAAGAACCTAGAACGTGGATCAAAGGAGCAGAAAAGATTCAAGAAAAGGTGGAAGTGAGCTGTACCGGTTTAATGTACCAGTTTGGATAAACCGGTATAGAAGAAGAAGGAGCGTATCGGTTTAATGTACCGGTTTGGAAAAACCGGTACGAGCAAAATTTAAGAAATCAGAGACTAAGCATCGGGATGGTGTACCAGTGTGCCTAAACCGGTACACACGAAGAAAACCTATACCGGTGTGTCCAAACCGGTACGGGTCAGAAAAAGTCAACTTAGAACTTTCCCCTTTTGGTTTAAACCCATTTTAATTGGGTTAACCCAACTGTTTATGGGTTAACCCAAGACCTTTTTGAGACTACTATTTAAACATTTTACCTAATTTTTAGGATCATCTCTCATCTTGTAAGCTTTATTTTCTAAAGAACACTTTGTAATCTTTTGCTTCTTAATTCCATTTTGAGTTTGATTTATTGCTTTTGATTGCTTTTCTCCTTCTAAAATCTATTTCTAATCATGATTGAACACATTTCTAGCCTTGGATCTTGTGTTTTCTCCATGATTAGTGAGTAGTCCTGTTTGAGAAAATGGTTAGGTAGATTATGGTGATAAGATGATGAAATGGAATGTTTAGGTTTGTAATTCATAAATCCTCGTGTATTTGATGTTCTTAATGCTAGATTTAACTTGGTCAATTAAATCTAGATCATAGGTTGAATAGTGTCCGGAAGGTATTCGATAAAATGTCGGAATCAATATTTGCATGCTAAATTAGATCTAACCAAGGAATTTTGTTAGTTAGTTTAGTGGTTTAGCATAGATTAGTTCTTAATGTTTCATAATCATGAGATTATCCAAGGGATTGTTTTAATTGTATGATTAGGGAAAGATTAGTGCCATGGAACTGAATTAGTCTATTTATGGAATCTTAGACCAAGAATTTGCTCAATAGTTAGTATTGAACAACACATGAAACCATTTGATCACCCGAATCAACAACCTACACCATTTGTTTAGTCTTTATTGTTAAGTTCAAATTCTAAATTTCTGTTGACTTTTGTTAATTGCTATTGACTTTTTCAACTTTTGAATTTTTGTTTACCTTCTAGTTTATGCATGTTTGAATGTTTCAAAACCATCCAAATCTTATTAGCTTAGACTAGACATAATTATAAATGGATTATTGTGTTAAAGTTTTCCTGAATTTGGTTGATATCTTAAGTACTATAACGATAAATGATTCGACTTGAGTATTTGCTTTGATAAGTGAAAAATCTTGTTTATCAAATTAGGGACCGTATCTAACTTAGTTTCGATTTTTGTTCTTATCATGCATTTACATTGTGAATAGTTATGGTTTTCAAAAATCCCTAAAAATTGAAAATTTTCAAAAAAAATCTTCAAAAGCATTGCATTTAGCTTCATTTCATTCTCATCTTATGTTGCATTTACTTGCATCACATGCATAGGAAATCAATGATGATAATTCCTTGCAAAGGCTAAGCTCTAGCCTTTTGAATTAGCATCCAAAAAGTGTGATTGATAGGACTGAACATTCTAGTAATCTTGAAAAGTCTTGAAGTCCTTGTGTTGAATCTTGAAATTTGAAAATCAATCGATAAATTCTCGAAGTTTGCTAGTTCTAGGTTATCTTCATAACTATTTGGACTTAATTTGGACGACTAATTAGCTTGTTCAATGGATATCTTGATGTGTTTCAAGGCTTAATCATTTTTATAATGATTTAGTCACCCTAAAAACGAAACACTTGTGGCAAAATCGGTCATTCTCATTTTTATCATGATTACCCTCTCCACCATATAAACTCAATTACCTAAATACTTGCGAGTTTTTTTTCTTTAGTGATTGATCGGCAAAAACTCAAGATTATAAAGGACGACAATTGAACACTTCCATTTAGCTAGATTGAAGATATCATCTAGCTCTTAGGAAGGATATTTAGGAATGAAATATTGGGAATTGGGTAGATCTTTATGTCTTGGAGGGTATTAGCTAAAAACTTGGTTCTAGTACTTGTTCTAAAAGATAAGGGTAGAAGTAGGTTCATACTGATGCTTCAAAGAGTAAAGTGTTTGGTGAATGAAGAAAAAGAATGGTTATTCTCCACTAGTTTGTAAATGAAAGAAGAAAATCCCTAAGTTAGAATAGAGAAAAGCTCTAAATTTCATGAAGGAAAAGGCTAGGAAATCACAAAAATTTAACAAGATTAGTCTAAGTAATAAAAGGATGCAAAAAAGATCTAAAACATGTTAAAATGGTGCATGGAAAATAATGAAGAATCTAGTGGGGGAAAAGAAAAGGCTAGAATGAAAAAGATTCAAAAGAAAGAGTTGTTTGGGAAGTTTAGATCTAAAAAGGGATGGTTATAACTCTTAAATGTTGGTAGAATAGGACTTGGGAATTGGGGAATGATTAGAAATGGAAGTTGAGAGATTGTACGCCCCATTGCCCTTTGTCTCGTTTTGACTTTGCAAATTCAATCACTCCTTTTTGAGTGATAGCCAACGATTGATTGTAAACCTTCTTTTCATGCATTGGAATCCCCTTTCGACCTCACCAATTGAAACCTTTAAGTTATCTTTTCGAGCATGCTTCACTATTTAAAAGAATTTGAATGTAAGAAGATAACTTGGACTAGATAGGTGGATCACTTGCCTTTGGTAATAGAATGGATAGTGAAAGTGCTTGGATGATTTTATGAGTAGAGATATTGGTTTGGGATTGACGATGTATCATATTTTGGATGTTAATCCACTAGACTTTTGCTTAATATTTTGGCTATGAGGTTTCTACTTTCAAACGTCTCTCTCACTTTCCTTTGCGGTTTGCTTGCGGAAAAGAAAATGATAAGTTTGGGGGAGTTTATGTATTGTGTTTTTATTGCATTTTGTCTCTTATTTCATACACATTTTAGGTAGATTCATATGGAATTAGGTAGTTTGGCATGCATTTGCATTGCATTTCACATTTTTCAGGTGTTAGAAGTGGAAGAACCTAAACCGTGGATCAAAGGAGCGGAAAAGATTCAAGAAAAGGTGGAAGTGAGCTGTACCGGTTCGGAAAACCCGGTACAGACGAAGAAGGAGCGTATCGGTTTACAGCAAAAGTTAAGAAACCAGAGACTAAGCATCGGGATGGTGTACCGGTGTGCCTATACCAGTACACGTGAAGAAACCCTATAACGGTTTGGTCAAAGTGGTACGGGTTTGAAAAAGTCAACTTAGGACTTTTCCCTTTTTGTTTAAACCCATTTTAATTGGGTTAACTCAACTGTTTATGGGTTAACGCAAGACCTTTTTGAGACTACTACTTAAACATTGTACCTAATTTTTAGGATCATCTCTCATCTTATAAGCTTTATTTTCTGAAGAACACTTTGTAATCTTTTGCTTCTTAATTCCATTTTGAGTTTGATTTATTGCTTTTGATTGCTTTTCTTCTTCTAAAACCTATTTCTAATCATGATTGAACACATTTCTAGCCTTGGATCCTGTGTTATCTCCATGATTAGTGAGAAGTCCCATTTGAGCAAATGGTTAGGTAGATTAGGGTGATTAGATGATGGAATGTGATTTTTAGGTTTGTAATTCATAGATCCTCATGTATTTGATGTTCTTAATGCTAGATTTAACTTGATCAATTGAATTTAGATCATAGGTTGAATAGTGCCCGGAAGGTGTTCGATGAAATGCCGGAATCAATCTTTGCATGCTAAATGAGATATAACCAAGGGATTGTGTTAGTTAGTTTAGTGGATTAGCATAGTTTAGTTCTTAATGTTTCATAATCATGAGATTATCCAAGGGATTTTTTTAATTGCATGATTAGGGAAATGATTAGTGCCATGGAAGTGGATTAGTCTATTTATGGAATCTTAGACCAAGGATTAGCTTAATAGTTAGTATTGAACATCAAATGAAACTATTTGATCACCCGAATCAATAACCTACACCATTTTCTTAGTCTTTTATTGTTAAGTTCAAGTTAAAAATTTATGTTAACATTTTGTTAATTGTTGTTGACTTTTTGTATTTTTGACTTTTTGTTGATCTTCTAGTTTATGTATGTTTGAATGTTTCAAAACCATCCAAATCTTATTAGCTTAGACTAGACATAATTCTAAATGGATTAGTGTGTTAAAATTTATCTGAATTTGGTTAATATCTTAAGTACTATAACGATGAATGATTATATTTGAGTATTTGCTTAGATAAATGAAAAATCTTGTTTATCAAATTGGCGTCGTTTCCATTTCAGGATATTTTAATTCGTTTGTGCTCTGAATTTTTTTGGGACTAAGCCCATTTCTTTTATTTCGCTAAATTTTTCTACTCTCTTTTGTTTGTGCACTTCAGGTGTATGAACATGAAAAGCAGAGGCCCTACAAACCTTCTACCGATTGTTGAAGATATTAGAGCACTTGAACGTCAAAACACTCGGGAACGAAGAGCACAAGAGAGCCTTGTCATATTCAATGTTTGGACTTGGAAATGCACAACCAGGATGACAATAATCAGGATGCCTATGGTGGTGGCAACAAAAATTGACCACGCACCATTAGAATGAATGATCCTCCGAACCGCAATGTCCAATGCACTGACATTCATCAACCACCAAATGCCAACAACAACTTTGAAATCAAATCCAGCCTCGTTAATATGGTTCAGAATGCCAAGTTCCATGGCTTACCAAATGAGGATCCTTTGGACCATCTGGATAACTTTGATATGTTGTGTAGCACGGTAAAGATCAATGGTGTAACTGAAGACACCTTTAAGATGCGTTTTTTTCCTTTCTCTTTGGGTGAGAAAGTACACTCTTGGGAGAAAAACATTCCAACTGATTCAGTTGACACTTGGGATGCTTGCAAGAAAGCGTTTCTTATTAAGTTCTTCTCAACCTCGCGAACCGCGAGACCCTAGAACAAAATTTCAGGATTTGTGCAACGTGGGACTGAACCTTTTGGGGAAGCTTGGGAACGTTTCAAGGAATACACACTACAATGTCAACATCATGGATTCTCAGGCGAAGGTCTCTTTAGCCAAACCGAAGCTGATGGTTTATTGCTTGTTGACAATTTGACAGTTCTACGATCGTTCAGTTAGAGCTGTTAGTAGTGATAAAGAATACAAGAAGGACTTCAAATCCTTGGAAGAAAAGCTTGACAAGTTCATCCTTTCTCAACAAGGAGCTGTTAACTTTATTGGTGATGTTCATGAGGATTACCAACTTCAACAAGAAGCTACTCAAGAGGAATTAGCTTATGTGGGTAATCAAGGTTACAACCAAGGCTACAACAACTACCAAAAAACTCAAGTCTCTCATATCGCAACCCCATTGTTGTTAACCCACAAGATCAACACTACCCTTTGAAGCAACAACAACAACAAGGCTTTCAACCAAAACTTCAATACAACAATCAAGGAGGTTTCCAACCAAAGCCCCAATACTTCACCAAACCACCGGGTTTCTCTAACATTCAAGCTCAAGGAAGTTCTTCTTCTTCCAACACACATGATCAAACTAACCAATTGTTGAGGCAACTTCTCGAAGGACAAGGGAAAACCGCCATTGACCTTGGGGTTTTCAAGAAGGACATCACCGCTAAAACTGATGATTTACATAAAAAGATTGAAAGCATGGCTTCTCACTTGAATGCTTTGGACAATCAAGTGGCTCAAATCACTTCTACCTCCAAGCAACCAATGGGTATATTACCTATAAAATCTGAAACTAACCCCAAGTAATACATCAATGCAATCACACTTAGGAGTGGCAAAGAATTTCCTCCAAGAGTTCTTATTGAGGACACTAAGAAGCAAGATGGAGGGAAGATTATTTCCATTGAAGATGATGAAGACTCATGTGAAGAGATTCTGATTGAGAAATCAACTCAAGAGAAAGTGGTTGACTTAAAGGGTAAAGGAAAAGACAATGGTGAAGACTATACACAAAAAACTCTAGTTTATGAGCCACCTCCTTATGAACCAAAGCTTCCATTTTGGGTCTTTTCAAGAAACAATTAATGGAGACGTATATACCTCAATTTGAAGAGCAAATGAAAAAGGTTCAAATCGCCATGCCTATCATTGATGCTTTCATGCTTGTTCCTCATTATAGCAAGTTTTTGAAAGATGCAATCAAGAAGAAGCTTAAGGCCTTGGAAGGAATGGTCATTCTCTCAAAGGAGTGGAGTGCAATCATCAAAAGGGACAACTCTCCAAAAAAACTTGAGGATCCAGGGAGTTTTACTCTTCCTTTTGCTATAGGGCCTTTTACCGTTGATAGATGTTCACCAACCTTGTGCATGCATAGAATCCATCTAGAGAATGAGTCTATGTCTTCTATTGAGAATCAACGTAGATTGAACCCAAACTTGAAAGAAGTGGAAAAACCGTAGTGAAAAATGAAAATGATGAATTAATCCAAATTCGAACTATAACTGGCCATAGAATGTGCATTGATTACCAAAAACTTAACACCACAACAAGAAAAGATCATTTACCCTACCTTTCATTGGTCAAATGCTTGAACGTTTAGCCAATTATCATTATTATTGCTTTTTGGATCGGTATTCTGGTTTCTTCCAAATACCCATTGATCCGCAAGATCAAGAGAAAACTACCTTCACATGCCCCGATGGAACCTTTGCTTATTAAAGGATGTCGTTCAGGTTATGTAATGCCCCATCAACTTTTCAACGTTGCATGATGTGTATCTTCTATGATTTGATTGAAAATGTGGTTGAAGTTTTTATGGATGATTTCTTAGTATATGGCTCTTCATTGTCGGTGAAAAAGGACGCAACTCTGTATATGGTGGGTAGAGGAAAAGATGTCACCCAAAATGCAATTATCGGTGAAAGAGGACGTAACTCTGTAGTAAGAAGACTCTTTGAAACCTCATATGACTCAAGCGGTACTATGAGTGAGGACGATTGTGTGGACCGTTTCAGTCGGGTCATTCCTTGATGGGTCACAAACAATGAGGAAGCTAAGAACGTGTTTTTTCCTGACATAAACGATCCAGCACTGTTTACTCGGAATGCTCCTCCGATTTTCAACAATATGGGCACGGAAGGTACATAATAACTTAGATGGTAATTTGTATATCGGATTAGGTAGAAGAAGTATATATTGTTTGATCTTGTAGGTAAGTGTTGAGAAACACATGTATTTTAAATGTGCAGGTGTAGATGGAGCTTTGTTTGACCTCGATTACGAGGGAGACAAGATATTTTTTTGCCATGTGTTCAAAAACAAAGTTGATTGCAAGATTAAAATTGCAATAAATGCCATCAACCAAAAGTTTAACTTTAAAACAACACGCTATTCACCTGATTGCATGGTCCTAAAATGCACGTCATTTGTATGTCTATGGCGCATCTACGCCTCAAGAGTGGACAGCTCTGACAATTTTCAAATCAGATCAGCCACATTGGAGCACTGTTGTCCATAGATGATCGGAGAAACTATCATAAATCGGCAACAACCCAAGTGATTGTTGAATTGGTTGCGAAACATTACTTATGCATAAAAAGGGTCCTAATCCATATAGAGTGAGAAAAATTATGCTAGATGAATTCCATGTCAATGTTTTATACTGGAAATCGTGGAGGGCTCGGGGATTTTCGATGGACAGGTCACTAGGCTTAGTTGCTAAAAGCTATGCTATTATGCCAAATTACATGGCGTTGTTAGAGCATATGAATGATGGTAGCATATGTTACATGGAATATATAACATAAAGTGATGGGACAACATGTTTCAAGTACAATTTCATTGCACTAGGTGCTTATGTGAAGGGTTTTTCTTATCTTAGAAAGGTGGTTGTCGTAGATGGAACATCTTTAAAAGCTATGTACGGTGGTTCGCTGCTGGCCGCAGTTGGTCAAGAAGCTAATTTTCAAGTGTTCCCTTTGGCATATGTCATCATTGATAGTGAGAAAGATGATTCCTGGGAATTGTTTTTTAACAGACTGAAAACATTTGTTATGATTCCGAGGTTTTGGTTATTATATCAAACAGTCATGCAAGCATATATGATGGTCTTAAGAAGATACTATAACACAAAACCTAGAAACTGGTAGCTAATATACGAGGGCCGATATACAGTTTACTGAACTGAACTAATGTTTTGTCACGATGTAGGTGTACACAAGGGAGAGACATGGCTGTTGCGTTGTTCATTTGTATCGCAATGTGAAGACAAACTTTGATGATACAAGCAGCGAGATCATACACAATCAATGATTTCAACAATAAATTCCGTGAAATACATAACACGAACCCTCTTTGTGCTGCTTACCTACTCGATATTGGTTAGATATATGAGCAATTAATTAATAAAATAGTATCAGTAAGGTTGTTTACAAGTGGATTTTTACAGGTTTCCCTCATTTGACACGTTCTCATTTTCAAGGGAGACGGTACAACATAATGGATTCAAACATTGCGGAGTCGTGGAATAATGTGTTGAAGGAAGCAAGAGAGTACCCATTGGTGACAGTGCTTGAGTACATCAGGAGCCAGACTATGACGTGGTTTTCTATTAGGCGGGAAGCAACTAAGAAAACCGAAGGTGACTATTGTCTAACACCACAAGTACGAAAGAGGGTTGAAAGCAACTACGAAGAGGCAATGCAAATGGTTGTAAAAACTATTTGTCCAACACAGTACGAGGTTACAACACAAAAAGGTGGAACTTACCTCGTTAATTTCGAGGATGGATCTTGTACCTGCAGGGAGTTTCAATTGATTGGAATTCCATGCTCGCATGCACTCGCAGCTCCATCGAGTGTAGATCTTCCCACATAACCAATGGTGATTAGTGAGTATTACAATAATGCTTGGGTTAGGGCATATGCTGAGAACATATATCGACTACCTTCCGCTGGAGGCAATGCATTAACAATTTCTTCGTCTAGTAAGGGTAAGGAGTTAATGCCGTCAAAGGTTAGAAGGCCTTTAGGTCAGCTAAAGAAACTAAGGATTTTATCTCGAGGGGAGTACAAGGTCATGCTTTAGGTAGTTTTGAAGTTGAAGTGGATCATGAATATGGTTAATTATAAGTGATGTTTTTTTTTTTTGTCAGGTGGTTGGAAACAGGAAATGCATCCGTTGCCATAGAAAATGGCATAATAAGGCAAGCTGTCGTAAGCCAATTGAAGGGGTTTAGTAGTTACGCGTAGTGGTTAAGGTAGTTTTTTGGGGCACTGGATTAATGGCTGGAAGTGGTGCAGGAAGTTTTTTGGGGTATTGTAACAAAATGGCGTAAGTATTGAAGGTTCTCATGTGGTGTATGTATAGAAATAAGTGCACATGTTTGAAGTTGTTCGTATATCGGTTTCAGTAATCGGTATATCGTGTTAAGTGATAGGCTTAGAATTTAATCCTAAACTAGTACTGCAGAGAACAGTTCAAAG
>OVBE01011597.1:0-14040 GCA_900406425.1 Iberis pinnata
AACCTGTTTCTCTGGACCATAGCAATGAGACTATGCTTGATCTCGAAGTTGTTGTTCCGGATTGCAGGTGGATTGATTCCATGTCTAACGGTGTGAGTGTTTGGGTTGTCACCAACACCATTGGTGTTCTTGTGTTCTCATTCAATGTTGTCTGCCATGTTGAGGTTCAACCTTCTCAAATCGTCCAGACGTTCTTGTTCACGGCTTGCCCGAGAGTGTTCTCGTTCAAGAGCTCTGATGTCGTCTACGAGTGGAAGCAAGTCAGTTGGTCCTCTGCTTCTTAGGTTCATACACTTCTAAGCAGGTACCTGAAAACAAAGCAAACAACATAGATCGGTAAGTAAAATCGTAAAAGAAATGCTTGATATGAAAAGATCCAAAATCCAGAATGTAGTAACAAATCTCAAATGGCAACGACGCCAAATTTATAATAGGATTTTGACGTCCTATGGGTTATCAATCAACCCATCGTTGTAGTATATACAGGTTTTATATCAATCCATAATGGGAGCGTACTAAGCAATGTGGATGTATTGGATGCTTTAAAATCAAACTAATGTTAAAAGGGGGGTTTTGGTTTCTATAAGTTCCTAAGTGCAACGAAAGTAAAAAGCATAAAACAGAGAAAGGCTTTAAACACTTTTGGATGCAAAACAGAGTAAAAGCAAGAAAAGGTAAAGATGCAATCAATGTAAACTCATTCCTGAGGACAAAAGGGTAATTGACTTTGGAATCCATCCTAAGCTACCTAAGTACCTAACATACCTCAAATAATGAGCTGGCCCCTAGACAGTATCTCTACTAACAATCAATTCCAATGTCTTGGCAATCAATCTCAAACAAAGCAATCACAGATTCAACCGTCGTCATAGACGGCGACTACCTAGCAAGCATTAACTTATACTACTCTAGCTAACTCGTTTCCTACATCTATTCACAGAGAAGGGTAAACGAATCTCTGGAACCCCCTCGGTACGCTCATCTCTAATAACTCACATCTCGGTGTTGTAAGGCCTAACGGCGGGTCTCTGTCCCTCTCGGGTAGGAGTACAATCAGCATTAAACTGAGAAGGTCCAGAAGGGATCTAGGAAACAAACAACTTAGGTACCTACGCAAACCCAGAACATCAACCCTTATCTACCCCCATCCTTAGGGACTTGGATGACTATTCACTACTCATGGGAGTAGAAGCAGTTGAAACAACAAACATAACTTCGAACCTAAACATGCAGATCTATGAAGGACAACAAGAACACAAACCCAGAAATGAAGAACAGTAATGAAACAGTAAACTAAAACAGAAGCTTAAGACTTCAAAACGAAAATCAAGATGCACAAACTAAAGAACAGCCTAAAGCTAAGCAAGAAATCAAAGGAAAAACAGTAGATTAACTAAAGACTTGAAACAAAAATGGTTTTTACACCAAGAACATGAAGAACAAAACTAAGAAATGAAACCTAAGACAAAAACCTAAAAAGGAAAGAAAACCTAAAGCTTGTGCAAATGGAGGCGAATTAGGGCTTCTATAGTGGTCAAAGAAAAGTCCTAATTCGCACTAAAGACAAAATGCTAATCATTGTCTTGGATCTTGGGCCTTGCTTCAGGTGGTATCCGGATTCGAGTTGGTTGGGTTGGAGCGTGTTTGCCTTCGAGTGGTTGAGTGCACAATCGATCCGGACTAAAGGGTGCTTGCTTGGGATCGATCCAGCTGCGTTGTGTCCAAACTGCGTCTAAGGTTGGGATCAATCCCGACATTGAGTGCGTGAGATTGATTCCAATATAGCTGAGATCAATCTCGTGTGTTCTCTTCTTAGTGCTGCTTCATCTTCGCGTACTTCCTTGGCTTCGTTTGAGACTTCACCAGAAACGTTGAAAGCATGAAAGGGGGATCGATCCGAATTGCCTACAGGATCGATCTGGAGTGGTTGTGGGATCGATATGCATAGTGCCGGGATCAATCTGCATAGTGTTGGGATCGATCCTGTTTCATTGCCAAAGTGCCTGAGATCGATCCTGCATAGTGATGGGATCGATCCTGCAGGTGCTCTGAGGTAAGTTCTATCCATTCCAATGCTGACTGCTAAGTGCTGCTTTTCTAAAAGTTCTCAAATCCTTCCAAAAAACTTCTGAAAGTCCTGAAAAATCTCCAAAATGCGTGCATATGCAAATTCTAATCCAAAAGTCCTAAAAATCCTAAACTTAGTGAAAGCAACCATAAATGCGATGTATGCACGCTTTTAGTCCTTAGAATCGATGCTAATTGATATGTAAAATTCATGAAAATTCAGAGTCGTCATCGAGCCAAAGACGTGATGTTGGTTGAGACGCTAAAGAGAAACACCTCGAGGTGAAGATGCGTGCTCGAGGCAGTGATTCAGGCAGTTTCAGGGTCATGGTCGAGGTCGTTTCAGGTTCTGAACGAGGCAGTTTTAGGTTCTGATCGAGGTAGTTTCAGGTTTTGCACCCTTTTTCAGGTTCTGGTCGAGGCAGTTTCAGGTTTTGATCGAGGTAGTTTCAAGTTCTGCACCCTTTTTAACGTTTTGGTCGAGGCAGTTTCAGGTTTTGCACCATTTTTCAGGTTATGCACCAGCATACCTGCAACCTCTTCTTCTTCTTGTCCAAATTTTCACTTATGTTCTGAAAACTCTTGAAAGTCCTGAAAAATCTCCAAATTGCATATGGTTGCAAATGCTAATGCAAAAATCCCTAAAAATCACAAACTTGCCAATAACATCTGTAAATGCAACATATGAACGCCAAAATACCTAAAAATGATGCTAAATGACTTCTAAAAATTGTGAAAATACAGAGACATCAATGACGTGTCCCTACAACAAAATTTTAAGATGTGTGGGGTTCTTATGTGTACTATAATTGATTTTCCAACATATGAATGTTATCTGAATGATCAACACACGAGAGACTAGCATGTCCATATTGTAACGATAACACAAACTCATTCCAACTGAAGAATGGAAGAAAAACATGTTGGTGTGATTGTCACCGAATATTTTTGCCCCCAAATCATCCATATCGTAGATCAACAACATTATTCATAAAGAAGAGATGCGTTGAAGGTCCACCTACTGAATTAGATGGCACATAGCTATTAAAGCAGATGTTCTATTTTGGTGTCGAGATGACCAATAATGCTAATGTTGGTGGGAATAGACATGCCCATTATGATAGTTACGGAGAAAATCATAATTGGCACAAGAAAAGCATATTTTGAGATTTTCCTTATTGGCAAACGCATTTATCGAGGTATAATCTAGATGTCATGCATGTTGAGAAGAAATTCTTTGATAACATTATGAACACCGTGCTTAATGTCCAAGAGAAAACGAACGATTGAAGATGTCTAATTCCTGCATTTAGATTATTTAAGAATGCAAAAGATAAGTTCTTTCACTGGATTATTCAAAAGGTTTGATTCCCCAATAGATATGCATCTAATCTGAGAAATTGTGTTGATAACAGATAAGACAAGTTCATTGGTATGAAAAGGCATGATTGTAATGTAATGATGCAATGTCTTCTCCTATTTTCATTTGAGCATCTCTTTCCAACAGATGTTTACGAAGCCATTGCAGGTATTAATTTGCTCATTTGTGTACAATTTAGTTGTATGTTATAATTATTGATTATTTATATTGTTTTCTTGAATTTCAGTTGTTGGAGCATTCTTCCATGATATTACACGAATGACACTTACCGCGGATGGTATTTCCACATTACAGAAGAATATACCAAATATCATTTGCGATTTGGAGAAGATTTTCCCACCGATCTTTTGTGGGAATCATTGTGGTCTCATATGCAACCAAACCCAATCTCCTAGTTCAAAAATATTACTTTCCAAGAAATGTTTGTACGAGAAGCCAATGAAATTCTCAAGATGATGACGGTGGAGAACATCCTATTAGCTTTGAACTTATCTTGTAATATTAGCTTTGAACTTATCTTGTAATATTAGCTTTGAACTTATCTTTTGTGGGAATCATTGTGGTCTCATATGCAACCAAACCCAATCTCCTAGTTCAAAAATATTACTTTCCAAGAAATGTTTGTACGAGAAGCCAATGAAATTCTCAAGATGATGACGGTGGAGAACATCCTATGTTACTTGCTTACGTCCCAAGTGTTTCCCAACAAATTGGACGACTTAGCGGAAAAGATAAGACTTGCCGACTTACGGAGCAGGAGTGGAGACATCTACATACATATATCCTCAGTAACTATGATGATAAGTATCTTACAACCTTGTAGGATATATTTGGCGATGGTCCGTGGTTAGCTTCCTAATAAATCTTAAGTCGTAGTAGAAGCTCTTAAACAGGAAGAGTATTACAAGTGGCTATAATATTTTGTAAGTGTGTGATTATATGCAAATTAGTTAAATTTTTTAATATTGATATTCTAATTAATGTGAATTTTATATAGGTTCGAGAGGAAACAACTATTGGTTGGATGCTTCCTGGGCTACCTAAGTACCTAACATACCTAAAAGCAAGAAACGGTAAAATGTGCAAGCAATGTAAAGCAGTTCCTGAGGACAAAGGGTAACTGACTAAGGAATCCATCCTGGGCTACCTAAGTACCTAACATACCTCAAACACTGAGCTGACCCCTGGACAGTAGCTACACATACAATCATTTCCAATTCCTCGGCAACCAATCTCAAACAAAGCAATCACAGACTCAACTGCCGTCATAGACGATGACTACCTAGCAGGCATTATCAACTACTACTCTAGTCGACAAGTTTCCCATTACTATTAACAGAGAAGGGGAAACGAGTCTCTGAAACCACCTTGGTCCGATCACCTTCAATGACTCACCTTCCGGTGCTGAAGGGCCTAACGGCGAGTCTTCATCCCTTCCGGGTAGAAGTACAATCAACAATAAGCAAAGGTGGAACAGAAGGGATCTAAGAACAATCAACTTAGGTACTAAGGAAAACTCAGAACATCAACCCTAATCTACCCCCACCCTCAGGAACTTAGTGAACTACTTACTACTCATGAGAGTAGAAGTAGATGAAACAGAAAACACAACCTTAAAGCTAAACATGCAGATCTGGTAAAAACAGATGAAGAACAGCAAGAACATAAACCCATAAATGAAGAACAGCACTAAAATCGTAAACTAAAACATGAGATTAAAGCTTAAAACGTAAATCAACATGCACCAGATATGCAACAAGGTAAAGCTAAGCAAAGAAACTAAAGAAAAATAGAAGATTAACTGAGAACTTGAAAGAAATCTGGTTTTACACCAAGAACATGAAAAACAAACTAAAGATATGAAAAACCTAAGACAAAACCTAAAAAGGAAAGAAAAACTAAAACTTGTTCAAATGAGGGCGAATTAGGGCTTTTATAGTGTTCAGAGAAATGCCCTAATTTGCACTAAAGACAAAATGCTAATTATTGTCTTGGATCTTGGGCCTTGATTCAGGTGGTATTCGGATTTGAGTTGGTCGGGTCGGAGTGTGTTTGACTTCGAGTTTGTGAGTGCGCGAACGATCCGAGCTGAAGATGGTCGCATTGGATCGATCCAGCTGAGATGCGTCCAAAGTGTGTCTGAGGTTGGGATCGATCCTGGGTAATAAGTGCTGAGATCGATCCGGATTTAGGTGAGATCGATCTTACCTATTTTCTTCTTAATCCTGCTTCAACTTCATGCACTTCCTTAGCTTCGTCTGAGACTTCAGAAACTTCGTTGAATGAAAAAGAGGGGGATCGATCTAAGGTGAGTTGGGATCGATCCTGCAAGTTTACAACCGAATCCCTAAACAAAATCCTATATGAATTTATAAACCCTAAACCATAAATTTTTTGACTAACCGAAGGATTATCTACGGATTTCCAAATGATTTGGAGAATCCATTCGAAAATCATCGATAAGGTCAGCAATCTATCAATAATCTGTCGGTTCCCGTTGAAATTTTTGCCGCGTTTCATTTTCCTAAAAAATTTGGAAACGTACCCTTTTAGCACATTTGGAAAAATTTTGAATTCGTCGATAAGGTCAGCAATCTATCAATCTATCAATAACAAGTGCACATTTGGGTTATGTTTTTTTTTTTACTGTTTACCCTATTGGTCGTAGTGGGGGCTTAGCCCTTTTAGCTATTTCTTCTTTTCAAATTGTTGTTTTATCTTCCAACAAAAATGTAATCGATACTATGATTACAATGGAGGGTAATAAAGTCTTTGTCTGTTTTGTTTATGGTACACCTATTATCTCACATCGTGATCGGGTTTGGGAATATTTAAAACGTATTTCTTCTAACCGTTTCTCTCTTTGGGCACTAATTGGGGATTTTAATGAGATCACAGATCATCATGAAAAGCAAGGGGGTAGATGTCGAAGTGATAATTCCTTCCTGGATTTTCGACTTATGAAACAATGTTGTGGAATGGTCGATTTTCCTTTTCAAGGAAGTAGTCTATTTTGGGTTGGGCGATGAGGTTCGACTACTGTTTGGTGTCGATTAGATAGGGGTTTGGGGAATGAGGACTGGTATGAATGTTTCTCCCATTCCTTCATTGAATATCTCAGTTTTTATGGCTCAGATCATCGTCCTGTCCTATTACGAGTTGATTCCAAAAATTTTAGCGGCTCAAAACAGTTCCGCTTTAACAAAAATGTAGTTAGTGAAACCAGGATTTGAGGATATTGTGAAATCTAGTTGGTCAGGTATTAGTTCTCAGCATGGTGAGAGCCTCTCGATGAGAGTCAAGAATTGTTGGGGTTATATCTCTCGATGGCGCCATAAGGAAGTTATCAATTCAGGAGAACTAATCAAAGATCTCAAAGTTCGGCTTGACAAAGCACATGCAAACGATAGATTTGTACATGAGATTCCTAAGCTACGGAGGAGCTGCGTATTGTTTTAACAGTAGAGGAATTGTATTGGAAACAGAAAAGCCGAATTCAATGGCTCAAAGAGGGGGATGAGAATACAAGTTTCTTTCACGCATTAACGAAGATGCGGAGGGCAAGGAATCAGATTTTTGTAATCCGTAATGAGAGGGGACAATGGATAGATGAAGATGAGGCGATAGAAAGTGAAGCAATTGCATACTTCAAACCTTGTTTACAACTTCGCAAGTTTCTAATGTCATTACTTCTCTGGATACTCTTGAGGCGCGAGTTACCTCAGAGATGAACGCTCGTCTCTTACGTCCATTAGATTCCGAAGAGGTACGATTGGCCTTTTTCTCTATGGTGCCGGAAAAGGCACCAGGGACCGATTAGATGCCCGAATAAACGGTTGGTCATCTTGTTGTTTATCAAGAGGGGAAAAAGAGATTCTCATTAAATTAGTGGCTCAGGCTTTTCCAACATATGTCATGTCATGTTTTTCACTCCCCATGATACTGCTGTCAAAGTTGACGAGTGTCATTGCAAACTACTAGTGGAGTAATACCGAATCCTCGCGTGGGATACACTGGGTGGCTTGGCATAAATTATGTTTACCGAAGAAATGGGGAGGTTTAAGGTTTAAATCCCTGCACTTATTTAACAAATCATTATTAGCAAAGTATTTTAGCATATTTATAGTATTGTTTTGCATCCATTTAGGTTAGATTCATGAGCATTTTGGTTAGTTATTGTGCATTAGCATATGCATTTCATTATATCAGGTGTTAGAAGTGGGAAAACCGAGTTTATGATCAAATGAGCTTAAAATGGAGCAAAAAGGTGGAGTTTTGGAGCTGTAGCAGTTTGTAGTACCAGTCTGGATGTCGGTATGGACGAGATGGAAGTGTACCGATTTGTTGTACTGGTTTGATTAAACCGGTACCAGCGTAAAAGAGGAGTATCGATATGCCATATCGATTTGCATAAACCGGTATAAGGTGAATCAATTTCCAGAGGCTTAGCAGCGGGGAGATGTACCGATTTGCTCAAACCGGTACGAAAGAAGAAAATTAGTATCGGTCTGTCGTACCGGTTTTCCCAAACCGGTATCGACATGAAAAAGTAAAAAGTCAACCTAGGACTTTTCGCTTTGTAGTAAAAACCCATTTTTTCTTTTGGTTAACCCAATGGTTTTATGGGTTAAGCCCGCTTTCTTTTGGGATACTATTTAAACCTTTAACCCTAATTTTTAGGGATATCTTATGTTTTAGTTTTTTTTTTGGGAAGAAAAATCTTTGTAAGCTCTTTGATTCTCATCTTCAATCAAGTTTATTTTGTTTATTTTGATTGCTTTTCTTCTTCAAAATATATTTCTATCGATGGATAAATACATTTCTACTCTTGGAATTTGTGTTCATTCAATGGATAGTGAGTATTTACTTTTAAGCAAATGGCTAGGTAGATTAGGTTGATTTGGGAATGAATCATGATGTTTAGGGCTTAGATTTCATTGATCCTCATGTTGATGGTGTTCTTTATGCTAGATTTAACTTGATCACTTGAATCTAGTGTTGGAATTTTATAATCCATAACTTTAATCCATATCAGTTTCTGATGATAAAGAACAAAAGCGGAAGCGTACCTGATGAATCCATGCTTTTGGTTTCTGAATTAGGGAATGGATCTTCCAAAGCAAACCCTATGTGACTTTAGATCTCTGGTGATGGGATGCAGATATTTTCTGTATTTTTGGCTAGGGTTGCTTTGGGGACCATAAACCTCTATTTATAGAGAATCAATTTCTAGTTCGGCCCCTCATCAAACTAGTAATTGCCAAAGGTATCCACAATAATTATTTCAAAACATTTATGCATCAAGTCTTTAATTTATTACAAAAGTGACCACATAATATTTGACTTATTAAATAATGACCCTAACACTTTATTATATACATATGTGACCCCAAAATTAATCTTACAGGAGANGTCATTATTTTCAAGGCACAAACAATCTTGTCCATTAACCATATCAACTTAGGATCATAGCGGTTTTTGTTATATCAATCATAAATAAACCTTCCATAGTCACGTAAATCAACATAGCAAAATGACATAGATCAATTATGAAACGTGTGGCATGAAAATCACATGAAAGGTGACCGGTACATGTCGATATTCAAATGGTCCTACTTTAGTGAGATCTTTTAACTTTATTGTACAAAGTGTAAGCCGAAAATTAACTTACACTTTATTTCTGATCAGAACATGTGTAAAACACAACCAAATAACATAGTTACCGAAACCGAATGACAAACTCCCACTAAACCGAATGATCCTCAAACACCAAAATGTGCATTCGTTTGAGGAACTATACTAATGGAGTTTGTCCTTAAGTGTTCTATGAAAACCTGGTATTGTAAGTCTACATATTTAGACTTTACCGAACTCGGTATTGTAAGTCTACATATTTAGACTTTACCGAACTCCTATTATTACCGGAGAACCAAACGGCTATCTTATTGTCACAATACAACTTTAATGGTCTTTCAATTCTTACATAATTTGCAGCCATGTGACAAAGTACATAGCCAATTTTATCCAGCCAATTTTCCTAAAAATCATTATCAGATAACCAAATGATCTCCCAAATATCTAATTAATGATAGGTGAGTATATACCATTTGTTCTCTTTAGATTCCTTAAGACCCTTTATGGCTGTCCAATGGTCCTAATCTGAATTGCTTAAGTATCTACCCAAAACTTAAACAATGTACGCAATATCCGGACGCGTACAAACTTGAGCATACACTAGACTCCCTACTACAAACGCATGAGGGATCTTATGTATTTCTGTAAATTTTGAAATTTCCTTTAGGGCACTGATCGAGACAAAATTTGTCTCCCTTAGCAACTAGAGTATCCCCTGGTTTGCAATCTTGCATGCCAAATCTCTTAAGTACTTTATTGTTATAGCTCTTTTGTGACAATCCAAGAATTCCTCAAGAACGATCTCGATGAATCTCAATTCCTAAGACAAAACATGCCTTCCCAAGATCTTTTATTTCAAAAATTCTCGATAAGAAGTCTCTTAGTTTCAACCAGCATGCTCATATCGTTAGTGGCCAATCGACATATAAAACCAGGAAACTACACTTGCTCCCAATGAACCTTTGATACACACAATCTGCAACCAAATTCACCTCAAACCCAAACGAGATGATAACCTTATGAAAATTGTCGTACTATTAATGAGACTCCTGTTTTAGCTCATATATGGCTTTTGTCAATTTTCAAACCATTTTCTTTGCATCACCTAAGGCAAAGTTTTCTGGTTGCTCTATATAAATTGTTTCATTAATGTCTCCATTAAGAAACGTTGTTTTGACATCCATCTGATGAAACTCCAAATCATAATGTGTGATAAGGGCCATAGTCCTAAAAGAGTCATTTGAAGAAACTGGAGAAAAGGTCTCTTTATAGTCAATCCCTTCCTTATGAGTATAGATTTTGCCACTAGACGAGCCTTATACATTTCCACATTATCACTCGAATCCCTCTTGGTTTTAAATATCCATTTACAACCAATGGGTTTCTTACCTTCTGGTAATTGGAGAATGTCCCAAATTGTATTGTCTAGCATTGACTAATACTCTTCTTTCATTGCTTCAATCCACTTTTCTAAAATGGAACAACTCATATCCTGACGGAAGTTGATAGGTCATCTTCCACAAGAGTTTGGTTTTCCTCATGTTCCATTAGATATACTATATAATCAACTGAAATAGCATTTCTAATTTCGCTAGTGGATCGTCTCAAAGTAACCTGATCTTGCTGCACCAGTTCTTGAGGATTTTGAATTTGACCTTCATTTTGGATATCATCAACTTGAGGTTCTAAACCTTCATGTTGGATATTATCAACATCTTGAGTTGGAGGAAAAACTCCATTATCAACTCGAGGTTCTAGCTTTGCCAAAAGCAACTATATGAATCGATATTTGCCCTGAAGTCGATTCTTCCTCAAATATGATATCCCTAACTTTATTTTCCCCCAAATTCAATATCCTCAAAGAATTTAGCCATTTTTGTCTAAAAAAAATATTTTTTAGAGTGGGATCAAAAAATTTATAGCCTTTAGATCGTTCGACATACCCAAAAAAGTAACTGCTTATAGTTTTGGAGTTCAATTTCTCTTCATATGGCCTGTAAGGCCTAGCCTTAGATGGACATCCGCATATGTGGAAATTGATTTAGAATGGGTTTTCTTCTAGTCCAAAGCTCATAAGGAGTTTTCGCAATTGCTTTAGTTGGTACTCTATTATGAATATAAGTTGCAGTCTTTAATGCCTGTCCCCAGATGATTTAGGTATGGTAGAATGACTGATCATATTCCTTATCATGTCCTTAAGAGTGCGGTTTCTTCTTTCAGATACACCATTCATGCTGGGAGACCTAGGCATTGTGTATTGATATATAATACCACACTCCTCTAGGTATCTGGAAAATGGTCTTGGACTATGTTCTCCTGAACTGTCATACCGACCGTAGTATTCACCACCACAATCATATTTGACAGACTTTATTCTTCAGTTGAGTTGATTCTCAACCCCAGCCTTAAACTTTATGAACACATCCAAGGACTCCGATTTTTCCATGAATAAAAATAGGTATGCATATCAAGAATAATCGTCAATGAATGATATCAAGTATTATTGATCGTTCCAAGATAGAGTTGGAGACGGTCTACAAATATCTGTATGTATCAACTCAGTGACTACCGTAGCTCTATATGCACCTAATTTCTTACTTATGGTCTGTTTTCCTTAAATGCAATCTACACAGACATCAAAATATGTGAAGTCAAACTCAATATACCTTCTGACACAAGCTGCTCAACTCTAATTCTAGAGATGTGACATATGCGTTTGTGCCATAGAGTTCCTGAATTTGCATTTTCAAGTTTTCGTTTAGTATATCTTGATTCAACACTTAAATTTTCAGCTTTAGAATTTATAGTGTCAAGCAAATAAAGACTGTGATTATCCAAAAGTTTACCAGTTCTAACAAAGTTTGAATCTAAATACAAAGTAGCTACTCCATTCTCAGTTAGACATGAATAACCCAATATGTCTAGATAAGAACCGGAGACTAGATTCCGTCTAAAAGAGAGTACACCAAAAGTGTCTTTCAAATCCAAAAACAGACTAGAACTAAAAACACTGTCTAAAATGCCTGATTGCCTCCACATTTACCTGAAAACCATTGGCCACATGAATGCATCTTTCAGCATCAGTTGGTTTCCTGTAGCTCAGGCAATCCTAGAGTGAAACACTAATGTTTATAGTAGCACCGAAGTCTAACCACCAAGTGTTTCTAGGTACATATACTAAATTTATCTCAGAACAGACCATAACAAGGAACATACCCTTTTTAACCACGCCAATCATGGTACTTTTGGCAGTCCTTCTTTAGTTGTCCAGCTTTCCTGCAAAAGAAACAGGTATCCTCACCCTTAGCCTGCTTGTTTTGGCTTGGACCTTTAGCAGCTTCATTCTTAGTGGGCTCCATTAGAAATTTTTTCTCTTGCCCAAACTTTTAGAGGTGTTAACCATATGAGCACTTTCTGACATTTCTTGTTTCATTCTTTCTTCCTCTTGCACACAATACACAATGAGCTCATTAAGAGACCATTTTTCCTTTTGTGTGTCGTAACTAGATTTCAGTTGAACTGAGGAGGAAGAGAGTTCATGACAGAGAATATGAGCACTTCATCCGGAAGCTCAGTCTTAGTCACTTGAGTTTAGAAACAATATTTGACATTTCCAAAATGTACTCCCTTATGTTTCGTTGCCATGGTACCTCATCCTACTAAATCGATGCAAAAGCACACTTATTTCCGCTTTATCACTTTTTGCAAAGCGCATGTCCATTTCAGCAAGGAACTGTTTGAGATCTTTCATCTCCTCACCACCTCTAAAGGTTTCTGGAATGGTGTCCATAATTTACTTTTCTATTTTTTATAGTTGGAGCCCTAAGTGTTGGAATTGAACCTAATTTGGTATATAAAGCGAGAAAAAAATCGCTGGAAGAGAGAACATTTTCATTTAATACTCACTAACTGAAGAAATCAATAATAAATAGCAAACAATTGTACAACCCATCCAAGATACCAAATGTAACATTGATATCAAGTCTTTGGACAGTAATATTAACTACTAGCGGTACTTTTGTTGTAATGATCAAACACTGACAATAATTCATTATAAATGATAAACCTTCCTTTGGGCCGATTTATCATTCACATGTTTCTATCTAGATAATCATCACGTGTTCATCATCACAGATATATATGTAATTTGGTCAAATATAAACCTTCCTTTGGGCCGATTTAATATTCACATAAATATACATATATAAATCATTTAATATTTTCATGAAAAAATATCCTCAAAAATGTCATTTTGGCGACATGTTGATTCAAATTAAATCACTTCCAATATTAAACATGTACAATCAAATTTAGTTATTGATTTAAATTTTACTTATTAATTAATTAAATTAATTTATATTCTTGCACAGACATATAACATAGAGTCTTTGGGTACTCTATGCAAGAATATTACTGTAGTCTAGTGGTTGAAGAAGAGATAGAAAAGTCTGCTTGCAATGGACCCGAGTTCGAATCCGTTCTAAGACAAATTTAATTTTGCGTTTGACCAGATGTGGGCTCCACCCCTTCCCCAGATCTAAATTCTCTTTTCTTCCTCGCGAGATGAAACTTAAATAATTTAAAAGAGTAGCTGCCATGGCTGTTTTTTTAAAAGCTTTATTCAAAACAATTTCCATAGGTTTTGATTAAAAGACATACATGCATTTTAAGTCAAATTTTCCAAAAAATTTACTCCAAAGCAGATTCAAATATTACTTTATAAAATATAAAAAATTAATAACTTTGATGAAAGCTTGATCTAAACATGCATAACCATATATCCATAATACTTTTTAAGCATAAACCTTAAGTAAAGATCAGATTCAACAATCTGATATTTTTACCAAATTAAAATACGAAATTATTTATATAAATTCAATAAATCCGAAAAATTCTTTTATTAAAACCTGATTATCAAAAGAAACTGAATATGGTGGCTCTGATACCAATTGTTGGGA
>OVBE01011598.1:0-14039 GCA_900406425.1 Iberis pinnata
CCTAATTACATTGATTTAACCTAATGGGCCACGAGCTGGACAGCCCAGCTCGTCAGGCGGCCCACATAGCTTCTGTCTTCCTGGGCCCTTCTCCTTCGTCACGTTGGCGTCCAGCTGGGCCTTGGGTCGAAATGGGCTTTCAGGACAGGTGCTAAACCTGGTATCAACAGNACAGAAGTGTTCAAGAAATTGAACACCAGTTTGAGCAAATGTACTATAAGTTCAAGGAGGAAACTTCCAAGAACGTGACCCAATAGGCCACAGCGTCGGAGTACCTTCCTGCTCTGTCTTCACGGGGATTCAAAGGAACGAGGTTTCCACATAAATACACGATGGAAGCTCTCGAGATCGGGAATGATGTGGCCTACATGTTCCAGTTGGCCAAAATCGATACATTCATGGCTACTCACTCAGATGCCTACCAAGACGAGACCTGTTATTTTCTAGCAACTCTTTGGGTTCATCATAGTGACGAAGGCTCCCCCAAATACATCACATTTTCAGTAAGGGGAGAAGAATATTACATCACCATTGACAAATTGGATCAAGTATTTGGTTTCCCATCAGGGCATGAGGTGGACCAAGATTTTTCTAGAAACGAGCTAACTGCATTATGGCAGACTATAGGGGTCGGGGAGTACGATTGGAGCCGATTAAAGAGCGAAACGATACGAAAACTAGTGGTGAGATACTACCACAAATCTATCGCACACACCATGTTTGGGAGGGAAATAACTGGAGGCGTAAATGAGGGCGAGCTAAGCATGATTGACTTGGCGCTAAAATCTCCTCTTAAGCGCACTTCTGATGGTGAGGTGATGTGGGGCGACAGAGCCAACACTAGCCTCTCTTATGTTTTGATCAACCGAATGTCGGGATATAAGGATTGGGCAAGGGCAATTTATAGAAAAGGAAGAAGGGGTGACTTGACCATTGGTGGAGTTTTAACTTCTATACTCATAGCTTGCAGGTCCCTCTACATTCTGACCGTCATCCACGAAGGTGGATAAACCTCAACTATCTGAAGAAGGAAAAAATTTTCGAAGGACCAAGGGATAAGAAGCTATACAATTTTATACATCCACGTCTAGGGAGTTCACGATTTTTTCTCCGAACACTTTGATTACCACCATCATGAAGAGAGATAATATCACCTTCCAACCGGATGAGGATTTATTGTGCCATTCAAGGGTTAAAGCAGCTTTCGTAGCAACTGCAGATATAGTTTTTGATGGTGCCCATGCTTTGGGCGACATAGAGATGGAAGAATCAAAGTGCAACTACTTTGACGACTCTCCCAAAAAAAGAAAGGAAAAAGCCAGGCTGAAGTTCACAAAAAACTTGGCAAGCTCCGAAAATGGCAAAAGTTCCAGGATAAATACATCAAGAAGACATTCAAGGACCTGACGACCCAAATCAAGAACCTTGTTTCAAAGGTCAACAAGGCAGGTTCTTATGGGCGACAACGGTCTACTTCTCAAGGTACTCTAGCAAGAAGCCACTCCACCACCATTGGTCCGAGGGAACCACACATGGCACAACCACCCCGTCATTCCTCTTATGAACCCGAAATGACTTAGAGGAGAAAGCGAGAAAATTCCGCAAGGGAGAACCCGGGAGCTGATAGCAGATTGGGTTTCGAACCGCAACAACACGAAGCATCAAGCTCTGTCCCAACTTACATTGCGGAAACAATGGATCAACACAAAGCATCAAGCTCACATCTCTTCCACGAAGCATCAACACGAAGCATCAAGCTCACATCTCTTCCACCTTCTTCATCCCATACTGAGGTTATCTCCAAACAACCATTGTTTAATCCACTGCAATTCATTTATCTTTGCTTCATGTTTATGTGCGTTTATGCTTATGTTCTTCTGTCTTTCCCCTAAATTCTCCTGAAAAATTTAAATCACACAAGAAACTGTGTAATTTAAGTTTGGGGGAGGGTTTAGGGGCTATCTATCTAATGAAGTTTTTGTTTGTGTTTCTTAAACTCCATTTATGCATAACAAGTAAGGCATAGAAAAACCATAAAATTTTGAAAAAATTTTCAAAAATCATTTTCAAAAATAGAGTGATCTTGTAGTTGCATTAGTTTGTTAGAATTGTGTTTAAGTTTGTTAATTACACTTTCATAGGAAACTAGGATGACAACAACCTTGTAAGTGAGTTGTTTCCTTAGGTAGTATCAATGCCCCGATTATCAGTTGTCTAATGCATTCTGATTAATTCTGAAATAAGACTGCACCATACTTGTAATGTGAAATTGCATGATCCCTTCTTTTCTGAAGTATGTTGTGATATGAAATTTATCTCTACTTATTGGAACATGAACTTGAAATTTAATTATCATGTATATGCACTGGATTTGAACTCATGTGTAGTATATACATATTTGGATTATCTTCTACAGTTTGACCACTCTTGTTAATCCAAAATAGACTCTCCACCCTTGAACATTGCCTTCTTTTAAGCCATTTATAAATTACTGAGTGTTAGGTCTTATTATGGAATGATTTTGGTAGAAAGTGTTAGGTTTGAACCGACAGAAATGGAATCTCATGTAGTTCTAGTTCACGCCTTTAGCATTCTGCTAAACCTTATTCCCTTTCTGAGAGATCCCAGTTCTGAAAATATTAATCAATGCAAGAAGGGACCATTTTTATCCCTTAACCAGTCCTTTAGCAAAATGAGTTCAATGAACATGCATAACTTGATCCATGGTTTTTGATTAATGAATGTTAACGAGATAAATGGATTTGAATGCATTGTGTAAGCTGGAACTGATCTGAAATTGAACTTTGATGAGTATGACTAAAGCTTTTAAGTAGGATGAGATGGGGATTGCATTCTATAATTAGTAACCTGGACATTGATATTTCCTATTCTATCAGCATGTTTTGGTTTTGAGTTCCCACTTTCAAACTGCTCTTCCAGATTTAGAAATTACTTGCTTGAGGGCAAGCAAGGATTTAGTTTGGAGGAGTTGATGTCTTTGCATTTTCCATGTCTTAGGAAGTCATTTACCTTCGTTTTAGGTTCATTTAGATATACATATGTTGCATTCATAAATCTCTTTAAGTAAGTTCATATTTTTAGGTAATTATGCATTAGCATTTGCATACATGTGCATTTTGGAGATATTTCATGTATTTAGGGAGTTTTCAGAACATCATTGCAAATTTGGAAAAAGAGAAGGAAGTGCACAAGCCGGACTCGATGTTACCTCGATTCCCACTCAACCAGCTGGCCCAACATCATCGAGCCAAGTCTTCAAGGCCGATCCAACTCGACCACACGTTGAGTCCAAACTTGACCCCACGTCGAGCCCAACTCGATGACCCAAGAAACTCGACTCGGCCAGAACATGACCCCGAGTCAACAACCCAAGTCCTGACTCGATCACGCCAAGTCTCCGGCTCGATGTAGGCAGCTTGATCTTACATCAAGCCCAACACGACCCTGATTCGACCTCGACTTGATCCCAGTCCGAGCCAGACTTCTTCCTCAAGGATCAAATTGAACTACGTGCAGTTTTTAATCATTTATCTTTTAGTGGTATAAGGTTTTCCTAAACCACTATATAAACACGAAGTCGCCTCCATTTGAACCTAAGCTTTATTTTTATGTTCTTCTTTTCGGTTTTTCTCTTTGTTTTTGCTTTTGAATGTTCTTGTTGATCAAACCAATATCTTTCATTTAATCAAGTCTATGATTTCTTCTTATTTATGCTTGTGTTAACTTTAGGCTCATGAATATCTGGTGCATGTTGATATTTCACCTCATTTTCTGGTTTTGATCACTATTTTCTAAGTTTTGTTCTTGCAGTTTTCTGGGTTTTTTTTGGAGTTTTTGATCATCATTTTCTAGGTTCCTCTTCTTTATGTTCTTCATAGTTTGACTTTTGATCATGATGATTCATTTAGTAGTTTTGCTTTCTGAGTTTTCTAATTTCGTGATCACCATGGGTAGTGAGTATTTTCCCAGGTTTCTAGGGATGGGATAGATTAGTGCTGAACCCTAGTTTTTCCTAGATGTTTAAGCTTGATTGCCCATTTTCCCTTCTATTTCACTGTTCTTAATGCCTATTTCTCTATGATCAATTGAAATATGATCTTAGGCATTTGCACACCCAAAAGGTGTCTGTTGAAATGTCTGAACAAGGTGATTTCAGAGATTTACATTTCTAACCCAAGAGTTTGGTTGTCTAGGGTGTTTATTGACTTGAACAAATTGTTTATTCATGCCTACTAAGTAGTGTTCCGTTAACGAAAGTTAGGTATGGATATTGCTTAGTTTGACATCATCTATCAAGAAATTGAATTTGATTGTTTCTGAATCGGTTGTCTAGGGGTTAGCTCTTGTTTGAGGTATGTTAGGAATCTAGATAGATCAAGGGGAATCACTGATCAATTACCCCTATCATCAGAAACGGTTTCCCTCGATTCCATTTTAGTATCATTTTCTCTTTGATGTTTAGTTTACTTGCTTCTTACTCCTTATCTTTTGATCAATGCATGGTAGTTCTTTTGTTTTATGTTTTAGCTTTCAGTGTTTTTTGTTTATTTAGGATTGTTCTTTAACCCTTTTTATTTACTTGGCTTGAATTAATAGATTTGATTGCATCAAGAGTGGTTAATAACTACCCATGATTGGATTGACACCTATTATACTAAAATGACATGATACTGTAATTGGAATTGACACGTAAAAATCCTACTATCACAACGCACGATTCACTAAAAAATGCCTAACTAAAAAATAACTCGAACCACCCGATGCAACATTTTACGAAACAGATTTCTTGAAATCAAACTTGACAAAATTCACGAAGTACCATTCGTAGGATTAAACTCGTTGACTTTTTACGAAATAACTTTCGTAACATTAAACTCGACTAAATTTTACGAAACAACTTTCGTGAAATCAAACTCGGAAACATATAACAAAGTAACTTTCGTAGAATTAAACTCGACGACATTTTACGAAAAAAATTTCATAAAAATAAACTCGAAAGTATTTTATTAAACAACTCTCGCAAAATCAAACTCGACAACATTTTACGAAACATGTTTCAAAAAATTAAAAACCACAACTTTTTATGAAAAAGCGTCCATAAAATTAAATTCGAAAACATTTACAGAACAACTTTCGCGAAAATAAACGCGATAACATTTAGCGAAAAAACTTTCGTAAAATTAAGCTCGGAAATATTTTATGATACAAATTTCGTAAAATCGACAACGCTTATGAAATGACTCAAATAAACATCGAAACGGAAAAAATAGTTTCCGCTGCGAACATCCACGAACAAACTAAAAATATTTTTCTATCGAAAGGTTAAAACAAAACCCTTACAGAACTGCTAAAACATCTTCCAGCCCGCGAACATTTCGAGCATAAAATGTGGCATATCAACGAAAAATCAATCTTCAGCATCGTGAGACATCGCAAACGCCTGAATAACCATTTTTCAACAAAAATAACTTCCTCGGTAAATATGCCATCTTGGAAGACCAAACAGTCGTACACACTAACATCTTCTCAAACACACAACCTTCGAGAAAACTCAAAATAGTACCATCTACCATCATGTGTGTTGTTGATCACAACAAACTTCCAAACTCGTACGATACAGTCTACACCGACTCCAAAACCAAAACGAGTGAACACTCGCTCCTATATTGAACCCGTCGATTGGCCCCGACGGACGAACCAATCACTTAACCTTTCGTAAGATTGGTTATCTTACATCCGACACAAGCGCTATAAAACCAAATTTTGGTTAGCACTTCCGAATGACTTAAAAATTGTCTTCGGAGAGATGTTCGATTCCCGATCGATGCGAGTCTATCGCATATTCCAATATTAAAACGGAATCAAGTTGAAATCATAAACAAGATATGTAAGCCAGAATAGTCACCGCATGCCCTAAAACCAAGAATAAACCTAGGTCTTGCCTTAATCCCAGCACATAGGTCTCCAATATCTCTAGACAAAGTATCAAAAACTGATACAAGATCCCTAAACTTGTCTCATCGCTTACACACGCGAATCCACATAACTCGAAAATTAGGTCTTCCAAATAACATAATACGAATAGACTACTCGTAATTTTGTCTCGATAACTAAATCATATATTCACATAAACACAGATTACAAAAGCCGTAAGGCAACAAAGATCCAGAGCCACACACGGCCATTCCCGACAAACTAAAAATGGCCATACTCGGCCAAAATCATAATCTAAAAAGTGAAAAAACCCGCTTCATACATAAACATGCGCTCCTTATGAATCACACTCGGAGAAGCCAATACACGATCGCTACGTCTTCATCACCGTAAGTAGCGGTCCTGACTTCTTATAAAATAGAGGAAATGGGGATCGACGCCCAACGCTAAAAATCCTCTCTTCGATTAAAGAAATAGAAGACTAAGTTTTCACATTTCTCCATATAACCTAGAATCTTGTCCATCTCGATGTTATACGAATAGTCAGGATGTTTGGCACGCCGTAAGGCATCCACGGAACCAAGAAACTCACAATACTCCTCGAAGGACCAATGCACTTGCTTGAACTGATCGTTTTTCCTAATCTAGTCGCCCATGATAAAGTCTAATCACCCAAGACAAAGTCTTTTCACCCACGAAAAAGTTTGATCGCCTAGGACGAAGTCTGATCACCCACGACGAAGTCTGGTCGCCCACAACAAGGTCAGGTCGCCACGATGAGGTCTGGTCTCCCATGATGAGGTTTGGTCGCCCACGATAAAGTTTGGTCGCCCAGGACGAAGTTTGGTCGCCCACGAGGAAATCTGTTGCTAACGATAAAGTCTAGTCACCCATGACAAAGTCTGGCCGCCCAAGACAAAGTCTGGTCGCCCATGATAAGTCTGGTCGCCCATGAAAAAGTCTGGTCGTCCACATCAAAGTCTAATCGCCCATGATGAAGTCTAATCGCCCACGACAAAGTCTCGGTCTTTTAGCCATCAATTTCGCTTAACTCACCTAACCTATACCTCGCAAGAACACTTTAACGATTCTTACGAGCTGGGGGGGGGGGGCTAACTATTTGTGTCAAAAACAATCACAACAAAATCAATACTTAAAAGCTTTCACATAAATGTGTTTATCACACGGTCCAAACATCAAATTGCACTAGTCGTATCATCCCGATCTATGGAACAAACTGCAAGACTTTCGAAAAGATCTCATACATTTAGCTTGCTAGTTACCCAGTTGAGTCTCGTATATTCAACTCGCCAGTCGGCTAGCTGAATCTCGTACATTTAGCTAGCCAGTAGTAGTCAGCTAGATGAATCTCGTACATTCAGCTAGCCAGTAGCAGTCGGCTAGCTGAATCCCGTACATTCAGCTAGCTAGTTGGCTAGATGAATCTCGTACACTCAACGGAATAAACTAATTAAACCGTGATACTTCTGAAAGATTATAAGGAATATGTTTCAGAATAATCAGATAACAATCATCAAATACCTAAGCTATTATCTCTGCACTCTTTTTGTCCTTAGTCGAGAATGTTTTTTCCCACCGGGTTTTTGTATCACTAAGGTTTTAACGAGGCAAGATAATCCGCTTACGACCAATGTTGGGGGCAAATCTAGCATACCCAAATCAATGTCCCAGAAATATGAAGACGTGGAAAGATATGTTTTGGAACAACAAACAAGCAAATTGCAATCTTCGGACAAACTATTTAGTTCTGAGTATTGTCTCCCTCATGAATCTATCGTCTCTCGTTTCGTATCAATATGAGTTTCTGTTGGAGTTATGCAATTACAATAGTAAAACTCGCATAAGTACCAAAGTATGAAATAGTAATACTCGTATGAAATAATCGTATAAAACGATGACGATTAGTTGAAACACCGAGAATTATACGATTACGATCGTCATTCTTCGGAATGGTCACAAGGACGCCTTCGTATAAAATGATAAACGGTTAACTCAAACGTTGATGTTATCTCGTTTGTGCGATTGATACAATTTATCCGCAGAGTTTCAATCGTATCATCGTGCGAAAGCCTGGTTCTTCGAAGAGAACCATAAAAATCGTCTAAACCGTAAAACGGCCCATCGAGGCCATAAAGGAATATTTTCACAGAGGATCAGAAGACTAGAAAAGGAATATGGATCAACCCTGAAGCCTATATAAGAGAGACGAAGAGAAACTGTACAAACACGTTCAATTCTCCCCCAAAATACTTATGGCTTTAAAATTTTTTCCGATATTTTTTAGCGACTTACGACTCAATTAGGTTTACTAGTCTTATTTTTTCGTACTACAGAACTCGCCAACAGCTCATATAGCTGAGCTTTTCACCTATTGTAACACACTCATACGCAGATTCGGAATAAGAAACCTATTTTCCCTCTTTTGTATTCTTTAAATCGTACTTTTATTGGTTATCTTTGGTCTTGTTCATGTTTGACTCACAAAAATCCGGGATCTCTGGAAAATTAGGATTCCCTCTGATTTTCTGTAACTAACAGAAATCGACAGTGCGGATGTCGGTTCCCACAATAAGTTTGGGGGAGTTGATATATTGTGTTTTTAATCGATTTTAGCTTTTATTTCATAATGTATGCATATCATTTCATGTTTTAGGTGTTGATGGTAAATCAATTCAAAAGAGAGATCAACTGGATGCAAAAGAGCCAAAAAGGGGACTTAATATGGATAAAAACAACAAGCCTTAAAGATGAAGATATTTGAGAATTATACAATGGAAATTTCATCATGGAAACTTAAAAATATTGTAGCCATGCATTCAAGATTTCTAACAAGCCCAAAATCACCTTAAACACCCCTAAAGAATCGCAAGATATGAACCGGCAAAGTTGTGATCGGCTAGATTCGAAGCTCAAAACCATCCATCCCAACAATGCATATTTTACACCATATTCCATAGTGAATTAGAAGACGAATCTTCTATAAAAGTTGTAGCCCTTTGAATCAGCTTTCGAAAGAGCTATTGCATGACAACATAACTTCAAAGATCAGAGAGTTATGGACCCCGAAGCCTAGATCCGTTTGCCCAAACCGATCTAAAATATATGCAAATTCCAGGGGCAAAGACCGGTTCGATGGATCGGTTTGCAAACCGATCTTAGCCTAAAACGTCAACATTGTCAAAAAAATTTCAAGTCTTAATTCATTTCCAATTTGGTTAACCCAAGTGTTTTGGGTTAACCCAATGCCATTTTTAGGAGACTATGTAAGCTTTTTAAACATAATTTTAGAGGATCATCCTTTTATCTCATCTCTTTTTTATCTTAAGAACCTTTGTAAATATTTTGGATATTTGTTTATTTTAAGTTTGATTTTTTTATTGTGTTTCTTCTTCTATTTTTTGTTTCTTATCATAATTGTACATATTTCTATAGTTAGATCTTGTGTTTTATCCGTGATTAGTGAGTAGTCTATTCCTAAGAAAATGGGTTAGGTAGATTAAGGTGATTAGATGACTGAATATGATGTTCATGACTTGAATAGCTTAGATCTTCAATCAATAGGTGTTCTTAATGCTAAAATTGTCTTGGCCATTGAAGTTTAGATCATAGGATGAATTGTGTCCGAAAGGTGTTCGATGAAATTCATGAACCAACTTCTGTTTGCTAAATGACACTATCCAAGAGATTGTTTTTTAGTTAATTTAGTGGTTTATCATGAATTAGATCTTATTGCCTCCAGATTATGCAATTATCCAAGAGATTGTTATTAGTTGCATGATTAAGAGAGGAATTAGTGTCATGATAGTGAATTAGTCTAATTAAGGGAATTCTAGAACAAGGAATAGCACTAGAAAGTGAGTATTAGCATCTTAGAATGTCACTTGATCATCCGAGTCAATTCCCTTTGCCCATTTGCTTAGTTTTTTATTATCGGTTTCTAGTTTAATTTATGTTGACTTTTGCTTAATTTGACTTTTGTTTTTTCTTTATCTAATGCATGTTAGGAATATAGTTTTAAACTAGTTATCTTATTTCGCTTAGACTAGAAAAAAATTCTCATATGTTCTAGTGTGTTAATTCTCCCTGATTTGGATTGATAACCTATTGTGCTACAATGACAATGATAGTGCATTTACGAATTGAAGTAGTTTAACACCGAAAAATCCTACTATCAACATCTCATTTGAAGTCTTTCATAATCATATAGAATTGAAATAACTTCGCTTAATGGTAGAGTGATCTTCTTAGCTCTTCTAACTTGATTATTAACATTGAACTTCATTCTCATTCTGACATAATTGTTGCACTGTGCTTTAGATGGATCAAAAATTACTTATTCTACCTGGCCAGAAAAATCACATAAAGCCATTATTGTCTCCCTAGTATAGTGATTTACATGAATATTTGTAATTTGGACCCAAACAGAGAAGAATGGAAGAGAATTTTTCGGTGGTTTCTCCTGCCAACTTTCCATAACCAGTGGCCACTGACTAAAATTGTTCACTCGTTTTTCTAGTATGGCTTCCAAATCATGTTCATACTTGAAGGTAAAACTAAAATTTATCTTTTGAAAGAGCCACATCCCCTTACTCTATCATAGAGTTTTCATTTCCTTGGCATTCTTCTAATAAGAGATGGCATATGCTGAAACTCGGGGTTTAGAAGTCGACCGATGAGACTTAAAGAGTTGTATTATGACAAACATAATTCAGGGCGATTCAGCTGTTCGAAAGAGACATTATCTTCCTCAAAAGTTAATTCGGAAAAATGTATTCTGTTGACTATACATCGTAGAAGATTGAAAGAATCTTGAATGTGGAAGAGAGGAAAAATCTACAGCAGAAAACAAACTGAAAAAGCAGGAAGCAGAAGAACATATCCGATCGGAATTGGGTCTTGGAATAGTGAAGTCACAATAAAAAGAATTATAAGATAAAATAACAGCCACAAACCATCCAAAAGCTTTGTGCATAAGAGAAAAGAAAAGATTCTAACTCACACAAAAAGTTCTAATCTCTGACGCACTCTTCACAAAAAAAAAAAAAAAGAGTTTATATATGTGACAGCATTATTTTGTTCTTTTTAGGGTGAATTTTTTTTTTTTTTTGGGTGTGATTTTAGGGTGAACTTAGGAACATACATATCTTTAATTAAATTAGGTAAATATACATAGTAGCATATAATTAGTTTTTTGTTTATATATACCATTATTATAGCTTTTTTTAACATTTTCTCTCTCTCTCTCACACGAATTAGTTTTTTTTTAACAATTGTAATTTTCACCTCTCATCTTATTATTATCAACTAATACATTGATTTTCAAATTTATAAAAACAAAATATTATCTAAAAAACACATATTTTTTTATAAATCTAACATGATTAAAATTATTAAATTGGGTGTATATTTAATTCAATAGTGAATAGTAACCATACACCCAAAATACCATAAACCCCAAATATATACCATAAACCCAAAATATGTACCCTAAACCCCAAATACGTACCCTAAACCCCAAAAATAAATTGAGTAGTCCGTATATTTGAAGTAGTTTGTATATTCTAGAAAAGGGTGGAAAAAAACTTTATTTTTATTATATACTCTAGACCCCAAATATAAACACTAAACCCAAAATATATACCTTAAACCAATATATATACCATAAAGCCAAAATATATACCCAAAATATAAACACTAAACCCAAAATATAAACCTTAAATCCAAAATATAAACCTAAAAACCCCAAATATAAACCCAAAACCCCAAAATATAAATCCAAAACCTAAATAAAAACCCATAACCCAAAATATAAACTATAAATCCAAATTATAAACCCTAAGCCTAAAATATAAACCATAATCCCAAAATATAAACCCTAAACTCAAAATACAAATTTCAGTAGTCCGTATATCTAAAGTAATTAGTATATTAACGAAAGGGGTGGGAAAAAAAGAAGCGAAGGAGAGAGAGTGAGATATTAAAGGAAAGAGAAAAGATAAAACTGTATTTTTGAAAAAGTTTCAAGAGAGAGAGTGTATAGGTTAGGGATATATGTTAGTTTGTTAATTATAGGTTATAATATTGTCATTTGTTGATATTACCCTTCGTTTATTGCTGATTGTTTTACATTTTTATTGTAAATAAGAAAATATACTACAATATTCGTGATTTTACTTAGATATAAGCTCTAAAATTATAAATATAATTCCTTATAATTAACTGTTTATAATTTCTTTTTTTATTTATTTAAATTTTCATGTTGTGATATGTTTTGCATCAAATACCTCTTAATCATACAATTTTGGCTATAATTAATATAAAATTATAGTGAGATTTAGAATTCATAATGCATCAAAATAGATAACTTATAAAATTTAAATATTATTACTTTCGGGGTTTTTAAAAATTTGATTTTTCATCTACTTAATATTTTCACGTATTTTAAATTTATATGTATTTGGCTCTTTTTAAAAATATAAATATAAATGTAATATGTTAAAATAAAAAAATATTTAAATATTTTATTAAAAATACATAATTATTAAAATTTTGAACATTAGGTAAATAATCACCTAAAAGGATCAAGTATATTCTGATATTTTCCCAATTAAATTATATATATATATATATATATATATCAATTAATTAAGAACTACAAAGAAAAAACATTCATTACCAATTGTACAAATATATTTCTGGATCAATTGTTGTTTTATTTTTCTAAAACGAATATAAAAATATCAACCTATAAGTTTTAGAAAAAATTGAAACTTTCACTTTTTTTGTTGAAAACCTTCACATATTTTATTTGTATGCAATAATAAAATAGCGAGGGTGTTCAATACATCAAAGAATGATATAAATTTTAGATATGTTCAACATATTATATAAATATTATTATTCACAAGTTTAAAATATGATAATTAAGTATTTAAAAGTGAGTATTACATGTAATGTTTAAAATTCCATAGAAGCTTATTATTTATTTTATAGGTATTTGGATTAAATAAAGTAAGCGTCAATATTTTACATCAAATTATATATGATTATTAGTACCATATTTGACTACTAATATTGAACAGAAGTTTTTTGTATCTAAAGTTAATTATAAAGGTTGTTCAATTGCATTCATTTATCAAGTCATTTTGCTCTAATTTATATTCTTAAATAAATTTTGAAAAAAATGTTTGAGACACTTAATTTGATATATTATTGTCGGGTTTTTGGGCTAAATGTGTCATATATAGTTTCAGATGTAAACAAAACACCTCACCTTTTCCCAGTGGCGATCAATCGCTATAAAACCCACAAAAGCCGCTTCGAATACGATAAGAAGAGCTTTGAGAATAGAGTACTACGACTTATCAAGGATTGAACAGTATCCAATAAAATAATATTAACAGAAGCAATTGAGTTAAAGATTTGTAGGATACGAAACATAAGCAGCAGGATTGATAGCTTCAAACCAATGATGGTGACAATGCAAACCAAAATATTAATCTCCATGAACGAATTGATGAACATGTATTGATTTTAAAAGCAACCAATTGATTTTATTGCAACATTCTTCAAGCACTGAACTGAGTCTTCGCTTTTCCATCATATTCTTTTCGAGAAACTACTTCGGATGCAATGTAAGTTGGAGTTCCAACGGTTGATTTAGGTCTAGAGTGAAGCAAAGATGGCTACACAAGTAGATGGAAACATATGACTTATTAGATCCAATCCAAGTTATGACAGATGAGAAGATAATTTTGAAGGACATAAGAAAGAAAAGACTAAAGAAATGACGTTGGAGTAACCAAAATCACAAATTTTAAGTTGTGGCGCACGATTACCATCAACCAGTGTGCTCTCTATGACATATTTTCTGCAGAAGAAAATAAAGGTTATGTAAAGTGGAAGGAAAGATCTCTCTTTTCATCATAATAAGATATGTAGATATTACCAAGGAGTGACAGTAATCCACACCGTAAATCAGTTGCTGAAAGAAGTATCTAGCCTGGTGATAGTCGGTATTTTTCGGTTTGAAAACGGTATCAATTCCTAATTACACTATCATA
>OVBE01011599.1:0-14038 GCA_900406425.1 Iberis pinnata
GTTAGGCTAGGATGTGCAAATCTCTGAAATCACCATGATCAGGCATCCCATTGAACACTTTTCGGATACTGGAATGCCCAAGATCATATTTCAATTGGTGTAAAAGAAATCAACATTAAGAGCAATGAAACAGAAGTGATCTATATGCAAACAAGCTTAGGTGTTTAGGTAAGATCAGAACATCAACCCTAGTCTACCCCATCCTCAGGAACTTAAGGAAACTACTCACTACACATGGGTATGAAAGCAGGAAAAACAGAAATCATAACCTTAAAACTAAACATCATGATCAAAAGTCAAACTATGAAGAACAGCAAGAACTCAAACCTAGAAAACAAGAACATCAATGAAACAGTAACAAACCCAGAAAATGATCAAGGCTAAAACAGAAGATTAAAAGCTTAAAAACTTAGATCAATATGCACCAGATATAACACAACCCTAAACTATGCATGAAAGTAAAAGAAAACAGTAGATTAGCATAAAACTTAAAGGATTCTGGGTTTATACCCAAGAACACTAGGAACAACAAAAGGAAAAAGAGAGAAAAAGGAACCTAAGCAAAAACCTAAAAAAGGTAACAAAAACAAAACTCGCTAAAAAGGAGGCATTTTAGGGCTTATATAGTGTTTAGGAAAAACCCTAAAACGCATAAAAGACAAAATACAATCATTGGCTTGGGTCTTGGGTCAGGTCCATTCTGAATTCGAGCTGGTCGGGTCGGAGCATGTTTGGCTCGAGCTGAGAAGTGCATGAGGTTGAGCCATGTAATAATCGTGTCGGGACAAGTTTTGGCTCGATCGCCGAATCAAGCCAAGAGATGCGTTGTGGTCGAGGCATGGCCGAGATGGCTCGATTGCCGGATCGAGCCAAAGGTTGAAGTGGATCAAGCCAAGACAGAGATGGGGGATCGAGCCGGATGTTGAAGTGTGGCCGAGGTGGAGGTCGAGGCGGCTTAGGAGCTGGATCGATCCGCAATTGAGGTTGGCTCGACCTTTAGATCGATCTGGGCCTTGTGCTGGATCGAGCCAAGTTGTTTGGTGGATCGATCCATGTCTTGGATGTGGATCGATGGTGGATCTATCCAGGCCTTGGATGTGGCTTGATGGTGGATCGATCCAAGCCTTGTGCTCGTTCCATTCCACGTTTCCCGTTCCTCTTCTGGATTGTCACGAATCTTCCTGAAAACTCCTGAAAGTCCTGAAAATCTCCAAAATGCGTGCATATGCGAATACTAATTCAAAAATCCCTAAAAATCACAAAATTGCTAATAACAACTATAAATGTGATATATGAACACCTAAAGACTTAAAAATCAATGCTAAACAACTTCCAAAAACCCTGAAAATACAAAGACATCAATCATTTATCTATTTCAAAGATTCTTCAATGAGTGACCTTTAATTTCATATCCTTTTCATAGTAAAGAGATAAAAACAAACAATTTTACCTTGAATTTCAAGTCGTGTAGGCCACCAACAATGTCAGTGGACCGCCACCGTGAGATCTGATTATCATTAGAACCTCCTCCAGTTGTACTTCTCTCGCAACAACCTATTATCATGCTTGTAAAATCAATGTAAACAATCTTCTTCATCTCAGAGATCCTGACTTCTTCTTCACAAACCCTATGGCACATTTGGAACGCATCTCTGAAATGAGGAAAAGATTTTAGGGATTGAATATTCCCAATTTCTCCACTCATTAATAAAGAATTGAAATTTTTTTAATGAAGTGTCTTTAGAAGGGAAGAGCTTAAGTGTTAGCTTGTTAGACAAAAAAAACTTCTCTTTATGTAATAGATACTAGTTTACAATTTTTGCTATTGTTAACAAACAAAGCATTTTTTATTCACAAGAAACTACTATTATAACCGATTGATTTTTCTATTACAACCAAAAACATACCAAAATCCATAAATTTTAACTACATAAACTTAGGATAATAGGAGGCATTACCCGACACATCAGATTCATATGAAAAACACATATGAAACTGAAAACATAACTAAACTAAGAATTAAGATCTATCCTTGCTCTCAATCGAAAACCGCGGCTTTCTATAGCAAAAAACATCTTAGTTTTTTGATGGGCAACAAAATCTTATTTGATCTGAAGATATTTGTTGCTATTTAATTTGCATGAAAAATGATAGTTGCATTTTTATATTTTATCTTATCAAAATAAAAGACTTGTGGTTGTTTGTATTTTTTTTTTAACAGCTAGGTTGATTTATTTTACGCTGAATCTTTGTTATCTAGTTATAAAGACGCATAACAGACATAAGCTTTATGACGACAAAAATACATGCACATAGTCGGTTATATGTAAATTGTAATAAATGATATATGGTAGACGTCAGTTGTGGTTTAAGTTGTTTTTGTGACTGATTTACATATTTTTATAGCACATACATATAATTGAAAAATATTGGATGGGATATACAAAATGATGTTAATTTTTTGGAATTGATGGATTAATATAAGTGGAGTAAGTTTGTTGGAATGTGCCTACTTTTTTTTTTTTTTTAATAGTATAGTACTATAAGTATCCCTGGTAGTTATTAATATTAAGTAGAAGATGTTAAATAGATAATTGATACATAATATTTATAATTATAGTTGGCCGTGAATAATATTTTAAGAATTACATAAGATATACCATATTTGATACAAAGTTATTTGGGGTGGGAAACTTTTTTTTTGGGGGGGGGGGGGGATTATGATTAGTTGACATTATATATTTTGGACTTTGTGATTGGATGATAGATTAAACTTATATGTGGTCTTGTAAAAAAGTAATGAAGTTAGGAACCATCATTGAAAAATTACATGGAGATGAGCGATTTTGGTATTGTTTAATATTGATTACTGCTTTTTAATCTAGTGACTTCACTTTGGGAGCTATTTCTTGAAAATGATTTCAAAAAATTGAATGCAGTGGAAGTGATGTGCATAAATTATACTTTTGACCACATAGTGTTTATAAGAGGGAGAATTGGAATGAGTTAATCGTAAAATATTAGAAGAGTGAACAATATACAAAGGACATTTAAGAATAAATGATGTGTAATTTAACGAGTTGATCTTGAAAGATGAGAAGAGTGGACAATATACAATTGACTATTTAGAATAGATGGGTTGTTATGGTTGAAGTGAAAGAAAATGGATGTTGCAAAATAAAGAAAGATTACTTTTAGCACATGCAACTTTGGCACTAAACCATAGATGGTCTAAGGTGGACAAACATTGGAATACCAAAATTATGGATAATTTATGGTATGTTAGCACATATGTTATGAGATCTCTTAGTTTTGATAAATGAATGTTTGTGTGTGGCATACATATGAAACTAACACTCACATTGATTCTATGGACGATGTAAGCTGAATAAAAACTTTTGTTTGCTCTCAATCATTAGTTATTAACTATGGACAACATAAACTGAAAAATGGAGAATAAATAGTCTATATAGGAGCAAAGGGACGAGTGTCATTGGAGAAGGAGTGGTAGAAAAAGGTGTTTAAGTTGAGATAGACAACGAAGATTGTGATAGTACATTATTATCAAATGATTAGACTATGAAAGGTTTGAGACACATAAATTGGATATTGCTACAGGTGATGTGGATATATAACATCAAGTTTAACCAAATAATTATGTTTAGAATGGTTGAAATCAAAGATAAATGTTCAAATATTTGGAGCGACTTATATAGTGAGAAGTTATTCGCTGAAAACATATTGACTCATCTTTTATTTTAACATTATAGTGAGATTTTATAATTTATTAGAGAAAATATTGTGGTTCTTATTTCTTCTGAGGTAAGCTATTAAAATTTTTATAGAGTAAAAGGTTTTGAAATGATGTAAAAAAAAAAGTTCATGTTTGTCAAACTAGACATGTTAGTGATGTGATGTGTATATAAAGTGTATCATATAAGTTTATGTATGCATATTAAAAGTTAGAGATGTGTTGTTATTGATTTGAAAGAAATGTTTGCTATACGTGAATGAGTTATCGATTAATTATATTAATTATAATAGATGAAGAATAATGTATAAAAATTTATCTCACACGACATATGATAAGTGATAAACTTCGATATGTAAAATTAAAAAACTTTGAGTTGCAAATTTTGCAAAAATTATCAAGTTACTATCAATATATGAAGTTATTTAATTCTTCCATCGAGATGGTGAATGTACGAGTATATTTATCTCACTACAAAAATATGTACATTCTTAGCTCACGATAAACATTATGGTAGGTCTTTCATAGAGAAACTGCTAATGCTATGTTATCGGGAGCCATCATAGGTACCCACTCTACGATAGCATTTTTTTATGACGCTACGGTATATTCATGTATGATGGCAATAATTGAACAATGTGATTAACGTTATTATAAGACCAATTTTTAATTATAAAAATTGATTATGATTCATATTAGGTGCTATTATAGGTTCTCTACAATAGTTGTTTGTAATTGCTATTTTAATTTTGTTATGATTTATAATATGTTATGATAGTCTATGTCTTATGTAATTTTAAACGCTATGATAGTAGAGAGTTTTTTTTCGGGAAAATTGCCGAAAAAACCCTCAAGTTACTGGAAAACGCCGAAAAAACCTCCAACTATCACGTGGTAAAAAAAAAAACTTGAATTAATGTTGATTTTGCCAAATTAATAACTAGCTATAGTTGATTGGGACAAATTCGACCCAACGTTAGTCAAACTTAACAAATTGTTAAGTTTGACCAATGTGAGGTCTATTTTGGCTTCACAAACCAAAAATTGGTATTTGTTTGGCCAAACATAAAAAGTTGAAGATTTTTTTGGCCATGTTTATATATACATTTATTTTGAGAAAATTATTTAATTATGATACTTTTGTTCATGTTTGTGAAAATAAAAGTTTGGTAGTTAGTTTATCTTAGTTACTAAAATATTCGTAACTCAAACTTTTTTATTAATATATTAGGAAAATAACTTTTACATCATTTATTATATTATAAGATTATTTTCTAGTTGATTAGATAAGATATTTATATTATTTTGAGAAAATTATTTTATTAAGATATTTTTGTTCATATTTTTTATACTAAAGTTTTGGTAATTAGATTATTTTAATTACTAAAATTTTCATAGCTAGAAATTTTATTATGAATATTTTAATAGTACAGTTTTTTCACATAATGTATCATATTATATGATTATTAAGTAGTTAATTAGATAAAATAATTATATTAAAATTAGTAAAATAAACTTAATATTTTTGTCAATTATAAAAAAATATATTAATAAAATAACCCTAATTATTTTATTTAATAATATAAAAGTATAGTATTTTAATTAAATTTTAAATATAATTGTATTTAACCCTAATAGAATACTAACTACAAAAATTTAATTACCAAAATTTTAGTATCACAAACATAAACTAAAGTATCTTTACTAAATATTTTAAAAAATAATATAAATCTTTTATCCAATTAACTAGTAAACAATCTTATAATATGATAAATTATAAAAATTTATATTCCATATCTATTAATAATAAAAAAATTAATATTTTAGTAACTAAAATAAACAAACTTCCAAATTTTTATTTTCACAAACATGAATAAAATAATCATAATTGACTAATTTTCTCAAAATAAATGTATATATACACAAGGCCAAAAAAATATTCAACTTCTTATGTTTGGCCAAATAAATACCGAGTTTTACTTCGTGAAGCCAAAATAGACCTCACGTTGGTCAAACTTAACAATCCGTTAAGTTTGACTAACGTTTGGGTCTAATTTTTCCCAGTCAACTATAGTTAGATATTAATTTGGCAAAGTCGAGATTAATTCAAGTTTTTTTTGGACCACGTGATAGTTGGAAGTTTTTTCGGCAATTTTCCCTTTTCTTGATATTGTTGATTTGTTTTGTGAGCTATGATATTCAAATATTTTAGTCCATTAGATCTAGATGACTTTCAAGACAAGAAACCTGAATAAGAACAACATTTTTCATAACAACCACCAAACATTCATAAGTGTACAATACAATACAATACATAAGTCATGAGTTTAAGGTGCATAAACATAAAGCAAAGTCTTAAGAAACATGATAGTTATAAGTTCATTAGCCTAGTATAAAACTAGCTAATTTTGGACCAAAGTTCTTCATTCCCTCCATACTGCAACAATCAAAAACTCCCATCAGTTTATCAATTGCATATGAAAGATTGAAACAAGAAAGCATAACACTTACATGTGCATCTTAATAGATGACCAATTTATCAATTGTCCATGCAATTGATGAACCATGTGCATCTTTCATGGATTCTATTTCATCAGATTTCTTCCAAACATCTGCATCATCAACCAACACTGCATCTACCCACACTCTAGCTGAATTTGGACCCAATCGCACAAAGTGAACCTTTTGATATGGGTCTGTTGAATGCCCATGTTCTTCGGCAACAACCTGCTTCCTTCCACCAACATCCATCAATTTGCACTTCTGGTTCACTTGTATAGCTTTAGATCTATTATTTTGCTGGAACAAATAGACATCAATGTCACCCATACAAATCCAATATACTCAAACAGAAATGGTGACAATTAAAAACTTAATAAAAAAATGTTACTTTTTATTTACTCTAGGATACTTATCAGTAGGAGCATTCTGACCTTTTTGTATTTTTGTTACAGTAGGATAATTAGAACTGAGAGATTGGTCTTTTGAACTGTTTCTCTTGCGGTTCCTTTTGATGATGCATTGTTTCGTGTAGGAGATACTTTTCTTGTTCCTTCTGGTGGGTTCTCAAAGACAACTTTGCTAGCAGGCCATGAAATAAACGTTATTAAGCAGTCTTCAAGGTATGCCACATCCGAAGTAGGCCTCCATAAAAATGTTCAGGTTCAATTATCACATCCAAAAAGACTTTAACTGCTATTGGTCCGATGGGAATTCCATTAGCCAATGTTTTTGGTTCAGTAGTTTGCCAACGTCCTTTAGCAACAACTATACAATCATCTGATAAATCTTGTAGTTGGCATTTGTTGAGAGATTTTCTCTTGAGCCCTGTCATTATCATATAATAATATGGCCAAATAAGTATTATTAATTATGCACTTAAATAATAAGACATCAGAAAAAAAGAACTTCACTAATGGTGCAATGTCTTCTGGTTGGAGGCCCTGACATAGTTCAACATATTTATTCTTAGGCCATGCAATAATATGGCCAACAGCTTCCTTAATGTTGCACATGTTTCTCACAGGTCTCCACAGGTAAGCTTCCAGTTCATTAGCAGATTCAACCAAGATTTTAACATCCTTTGGGCCTAATTTACTGTCATTCACTATATCATCTGGATCAGAAGAGAGAATACGCCCCTCACCAACTACACCATCTTCATCAGCCCAATCAATAATAAGATACCTCTTCTGTGCTTTTTTGTTCACACTTTGTTACATAGTCATTAGTTAAAATATTACATTTCATAATTGTAAACAAATGATTGATCTAATATTAATGACTTATTCTAGCAGCTGAGTTTTCACCCACTTCATTTTCATCTTTGACCTGGTATTTCACTTTGCCAAATTCAGCTTTTAACTGATCCACCGTTTCTTGTAGTTCAATTTGCTTCTCTTGCATTTCAGACATGGTCTTGTTCTTCACTTGGAAGCAAACTAATTTTGTCTTACTCATATTACTGCCCATTACTCTCAAACGACCAAGATTATCAGGACCTAACAGTTGGACTAGTGTATCCTCATCTCTTTTTAGCACATGTTGGATTAGCACCATTAACAAGCTCAGTTGCCTTTTGCTTCACATCACAAAACAAACAAACAAAACGATTTAGATAAATCCAAACAAGAACAATATAAGTAAATATTTGTTCCAGACTCACAAATTTTCTCAGCCGCATTTGCGTTGATTGGAGTTCCATCTTTTGTAGTACATGACTTGACCCATATTGTAAGCCTTGTCACTTCATATGGGTTTTCAGAACTATTTTTCTACAAAAAGGCATTGTATGTCTTAATATCCTCAAGTAACCACTTAATAGGAAATAATATGAAGGTTTACATACTGACCATTTCTTCTGCAAGTCTAACCATTCCCTTTCGACTGCATGTGTGAGGAATTTGTTTGCGTCTTCTCTCCTTGTAGCTATTACTCACAACCTATCATATGATTGTTAATATGTAGTATACTTTCAAATAAATATCTTAGTCAAGTCAACAAGCATACCTTGAATTCTTGGCTAGTTTTCAGCTTAACAAATTTGCATCACTCAACCCGATTAACATTCTTAGGTCTGAGCTTCATCCTTTGTTGGTTATTCTCTGCTTCATTAATTTGAGTGACTAGGCGTGACTTGGATGATCTCCACAAGGATCCCATATGCTTAAGCAATGCATCCTTGTGGTAGTCATCATCTACTTCAAACCTCGCCTGTAATCACATAGAAGACAAATCATATATCTATTATTTGTCCTATCTCAGTTTACTCTTGCTAAGTGTATAGAAACTGTCACCTGGATTGATTTCCAAAGCACTGTCTTCACTTCTGCCGTAAGTTTTTTCCAACTTTCAAGTACCACAGGAACGTGTTCTCTTACCAACAGATCTAGATATGAAGACAACTTAACTGCACCATCACCATAAGGTTCTCCCAATGAATTGAAATCAATATAAACTCTGGTATTTGGCTCTCTGGCTAGGTCTTTCATCCTTGTTGGTCCACGCTTTCTCTTAAGAAAGCTTCCAACTAAATGATATGTACTGAATTCAACTTCACCTTCATGCTATTCTGGATTATGATGCTCTACTGGCACATCATTTCTCTCTACATGTTCTTTTGTGTTTGGTGCATCTTCTTCAATTGGATGTGCTTGTTCTTATGTCGATCGTACATCTTGTTCAATGTGATGTTCTTGTTCTTATGTGTTTTGAACATCTTCTTCAATGTGATGTGCTTGTTCTTCTGTGTTTTGAACATCTTCTTAAACTGCCCTTCTTACTTTCTTTAGTGATTTCTTTCGTCCTCTCTTTTGCTTTGGACGTTCCATCTAATTTATCTATGCTTGTACATCTTCTTCCATGGGATGTTCTTGTTCTTCTGTGTTTGGTACAACTTCTTCAATGGGATGTGGTTGTTCTTCTGTGTTTTGAACATCTTCTTCAACAGCCCTTATTACTTTCTTTAGTGATTTCTTTCGTCCTACATTTTTCTTTGGACGTCCCATCTCAGTTCACCTGAAACAAATTATTGAAAGAAAAGTTAATTCTATTACAAATAAATATTTAGCAGAGAACAATCAAGCACACAACAATCAAACACCCAACAATGAAGCACACAACAATCAATCCTTCACACATATATTCCTTCACACATATCATCCTCAACATCCATGTCAATTTTTGTTGGAAATGGCCCAATGTCTGCAGCTCCCTCATGATCATCATCCTTACTATGTTTTCTTGAAAGACCTCTCATGACAATATACCAAGTGGATGACTCATTCTCCCTTGAGTAGAAGACTTGCTTTGCTTGCGAGGCTAGGATGTATGGGTCATCAGAGAAAGAGGCTTGACTATGATGCATGTTAACAAGTGTAAAGCCATCTTCAATCTTCACTCCATTAACCTTTACTGCCCACTAACACCGGAAAAGAGGAACATAGAAGACATTGTAATCCACCAAAATGATATCAGTAACTCTGCCATAGTAAGATACCAAGTCAACCACTTGTGATGTATCTTTAGCACTAGATCTACAAAATGCAGTTGCCTCATAGTAAACTAAAACTCCGGAATTCTGAGTTTTCCTATCAACTGATGTTGTATGAAACCTCTGCCCATTAACTATAAAGCTTGTATATGACCTTGCACAATAACGCGGTCCATAAGCTAACCACTTGAGTCTTTCTTCGTGTTCTTTAGAATCAAGAGGGGCCTGTAAAGTGAATAAGCAAGTATATAAACATCTATACCATAGTACCATAACAAGAGAACTGTGATTTATAATCATGCACCTGTTCTTTTAGCCAAGTTGCAAAATTCTTGGTATGCATGCTCCATAAGAATGATGCATCTTGCCTACATCTATCATTTGTGTCTTGTAAATATTGGAGACGTTCATTGTGCAAAAGAAATCAAACAAAATGTCAGTCATTAAAATAAATGTGCATATAAAGATCAATTAAATGAATATGTTACTTACTCTACATAAGGTTCTACAATAGCCAGGTTTTGGATGATAGCAAGATGTGCTATTTTCTTCTCCATTTCAGTGAGTGAAATTAAGGTCCCTGTGGATATTGGACGCCCCTCTAAGATAGAGCCGTTCTCATACTCCCTTCCTAGATGCACAGTCAAATGGACCATAATATCAAAGAAACTTGAAGGAAATAATCTTTCAAACAAACAAAGAGTCTCTACAATATCCGCTTCCATGACCAAAAGTTGTTCTCTGTCTATAACTCTCTGGCACAACAAATTGAAGAATTAGCATAGCCTTGTAATTTCTAGCCTAGGTCCTTTAGGTAACAACCTTTTAAGAGAAATCATAAGAAGTTGTTGCATTAAGACATGATAGACATGTGATTTGAGACTTGTGATTTTACATTCATCTAGTGAAACACCTCTAGAAATGTTTGAACAATATCCATCAGGGTCTTTAAACTCAAATAGACGCCTGGAAAATATTTTCTTCTTTGTCTTGGACAATAACCATGGTGATAGAGGAAGATATGTTCTCTTTCCCTTGATTTTAGGGTGAAAATCCTCCCTAATACCAAGATCGTCCAAATCTTTATGAGCCATTAGACCATCCTTTGATTTTCCACAGTGAAACAATGTTGAAACTAAACTAGCTGCCACATTTCTCTCAACATGCATAACATCTAAGTTTTGTCTCACCGGGATTTCCTAACCATAACAGAAACAAATAAAAAATCTCATCTAAGTTAAACAAATTACAGCAATAATAGAAAGATATAAGTATAAGCAAAGAGAAGTAGCTACTTACTGCCCAATAAGGTAGCTTGAAAAAGATTAATCTCTTCTTCCATCTAGATAATTCTTCCTTATCTACTTGGACTTCTTCATCTTCCTCTTCCTCTGATTTACTAGGTAAACTCTCAGTATCAAATCCTATATCTGTACAGACCACCATTTTCCTCTTACTTCCAGAGAGTTTAACATTTCCAAACTCATTCTTGAAATTTCTTAGGTTTTGAGATATTTCACGTCCAGTTAAAGTCCTTCCCCTTCTCCCTTGTTCAACATTTCCATTAAACCACTTCTTCTTTCCACGAAAACTATGAGCTGGTGGCAGACCTATTCTGTGGCGCATGTACACATGTTTTTTCTGCTAAACTTTAGCCATATACTATCAGTATTCTTACCAAATAAAGGAAACCTCATTCTTCCTTTTACTTTGCAGCCTGCAAGATTCCCATAAGTTGGGAAATCACTGATCGTTTAAAGAAGAATCGCATTCAGAGTAAACGTTGATCGAGTCACTGTGTTGTACACTAACTCTCTAATGCTCCACATATGGTTTAGATCCTTAATGAGGGGTTCTAAGTACACATCTATACTATTACCATGCTGTTGTGGACTAGGAATCAACAATGAAAGCATGATATTCTCCTTCTTCATGCATAAGTTTGGTGGCAAGTTATAGTTGACTAGCAAAACAGGCCAGCAATTGTACATCGTATTCTTCATATTGAATTGATTAAATCTGTCTGTTGAAAGTCCAAGCCTCATGTTCCTTTCTTCAGCTGTAAAGCTAGGGTATTTAGCATTTATCTGATCCTAAGTGACTGAATCAACAGGGTGTCAAAATTTTCCATCGGTGCTTTTGTTGCTGAAGTGCCACCGTAAATCCTTGGCCATTTCCTCATACCTGTACATTCTCTTCAGTCTTGGGATTATTGGAAAGTACCTTAACACTTTTTGTGGGACTCCTTTCTTCTTTTCACCAGTGTGGATATTAGTCTTCCATCTTGAAGCCTTGCATTTAGGACAATGCTCAAGCTTCTTCAACCTTTTTCTGAATAGGCAGCAGTCATTGACACATGCATGAATCTTCTTATAACCCATATCAAATGAATTCAAAAACTTTTTCACCTCATACAATGAAGTGTGTAGCACATTCTCCTCTGGTAACATCTCTGGCAATGTCTCTAGCAGATCATTGAAGCTCTTGTGAAACCACCCATTCTGAGTCTTCAATCTAAATAATGATACAATAGCCGATAACTTGCTATGGTTTGCACATGTCGGATATAATGGTGTTTCAGCGTCAACTAGATTTGCCAAAAACTCATCTTTTTTCTTGTCGTCTCCCTCTGCCATCTCAGAAAAATCCCCTGTACCAACTAACAATTCATCAAAATACTCAGCAACTCTGTATAACCCGAAGATCTCATCATTCCATTGATAAACACTTCCTTTATCTGCATCCCCTGAGTTGAAGTCTCTATGTAGATACCAATCGGACCGCATCTTATAAGCCTCATCCATTCCCCTAGTAACAAGATGGTCAATTACCATACTCCCTGAGTGACGATCTATGTTCCGGCAGTCAATGCAAGGACAGACAATCATATCAATCCCTCAGAAGCTGCAGCCACATCTCGTACAAAATTTGAAACCCCTAACTCATAAGCAAGATCGACTCTAAGGTTAAGAATCAAAAGGAAAAGCACATAAACAAGTTAATATAAGTCTCAAAACACCTACTGAAAACTAACATATATGATTTAATTAATTACCTGCTAAGATGCACCCATGCTTTGTCCACCATTGTATGTTCTAACCTGAATCAAACCTTTACTAACATAAAGAACCAATTCAATGTACAATCAATCAAATTTAGAACACATATCTGTAAATGATAACTCGTTTTTACAAAATCTGAATTCAAGCAAACAACTACTAAATCGATGTCAATCATGTAATAGCAAACATGAAATCAAACATGCAACTACGAGATGTCAACCATGTATAAGAAAAAAAAGAAATCAAACAAGTAACTATGAAATCAAAACCCTAGAGTCTTAATCAAAAACGATTGAGCTACAAAATAGAAAGAATTGAAGAACTATACTCAATTAACAAAAATCAAAACAAGGATACATATGCTCCAATTGAGCTCAATACAGACTCAGACCTCGCAATTGCAGCAATCCTTTGGGGACAATAAGATTGCAATGTTCAAGGGGGAAATGAGATTGACTCTAGGTTACAGATTGGTAGAATCCAAAATTGAGCTCACGATTTTGTTAGGGGAAATGAGCAGAGAAAATGAGAAATAAGCTATATAAGCTAGCTAGAGAGGGAAAACAATATCGAAGAGGGAAACAATATTTTCACTAAGTGTTTGACGCAAAATTAGATTTTAGATTTCCGCTTATTAAAACTTTACCATAGCGTTAATTTAATGTTGTTATATAGTATTGAATTTTTTAACAGATCTACGATAGCAGATCAATAAAACGAGCTATCCTAATGTGCTATGAATAATGACATTTTGTAGTGTCTTGAATTGAATCTCATTATAAGATTAACATCATACCTCGTTTTGGGTAATGTATTTTTCTTAAGATCCTTTTAATATTTGAAGTGGTATTCCAACTATCTTTTCTTGTGATGATGATTTTTCATGTCTATTCATTATCCCATTTTTATTTTTTGAATCAATTATATTTAGATATGATATGAGTGCTCAAAAAGGAAATCAAATTGTTATTTGCAACGAGAATAGTTAACCAAAATGGTGATTTTCTCAAAAAAAAAAAGATATAACTCACAAAAGCATAACCTTACTTTATGATTAATAAAGAAGTATAACCATAAACTCTTCATATTGTATTTAATTTGCATAAATGTACGCAAAATAAAAAAAATTCAAAACAAATTAATCGTTGAATTAATGTTTCACTAGGGTATATAGCTTAACCATTTATATTTATGCTTTAAACACACAGTAAATTTCACGTTTACTATATATAT
>OVBE01011600.1:0-14037 GCA_900406425.1 Iberis pinnata
AAATATTAAATATAATTGAATTAGAATTTTAGATATTTAGGTAATTGAATTTAAAGACAAGGAAATATTTTATTCTAGTAATATTTCTTTTCGAATATAAACTACAATTAAATGATGGTTTTTAAACAAAGCTAACAATAATATCTAAACTACCTAACAAATATGTAAATATCNAACACAAACTATTAAAATTGTAATCCTGGGAATCGAACCTGAGATAGCTCGATTTTTTATAAAAAAAACCAGGTCAACCCGCCCACGTGCAAGGTCCGCGTGTCTTCAACGTGTGATTTGCCGAAAATGCCCTCTCGTGTTTTTTTCGAACTAAACTAAAAACCAATGGCAATCGTAGTAAATATTAACTTTATTTTGCCCACTCTCAAAAATGTGATCTCCCTTTAATAGTATAGATTAGTATAATGATAATTATTTTTAGTTTATAATAATAATATGTTTAACTGTGTAAATAATTAAAATGTACCTTACAACATATATACGTTCTACATTAATTAAATGTACATATACATAATATACACGTCATAGATATATAACAAATTCAAATTAGCTTTAACTTCTTCTTTTTTTTTGTCAAACATATCTTCTCATTACAATTTAAAGTTTTGGAGATGAAATCTCCCACATACAAAAGATTCCAAAATAGAAAATAACAATACAAATTGTAATACATAAAAGAAACACCAAATCACCTAGGATTGGAAGGACACTAAACATATTGACAACAATCAACACACTAAGGAGATCATTGAGACATTCAATAGCAACCTCAACCTTGGAACGCCTTGTCAAAAGCTATAATTCCGAGAGCAACATTTGCAAGCAATCTCCTACTTCATACACTGTAAAAACAGTCTTCAGAGTTAATAATCTCATATCCGGCGCTAAACTAAAGCCAACCGCACAAGACGGTAATAGAGAAACGGCCGTACAATACAATAAGGAAGAGACAACCACACAAGACGATAAAAAAGAGACAACCGCACAAGACGGTAAAATAGAACCAACCGCACAAGACGGTAACAGAGAACATACCGTACACAACGGTAAAAGCCACTTAAGGTGGTTATCAAGTCCAAAGTTGAACAACTCAAAATCATACTTTGAAGAACAATCACCACCACCAATCATGATATCTAATAATACCCTAATGTTATCCACCTCAACACCATCGACATCCATAAAAACAAAAATCTGATACCGCAAACTTTGTTTTAGATCGATATTTGTGTGTTTAGAGCCAACTAAGGGACTAGTAAAGAAAGGCATACACAAATTTCTAAATAATACTATGATTGAAACCCCGCTTGTGATCCTAATACGAAAGCTTGATTAATTCGTAGTAATATAGCATTTCAACTTATACGCCCAATCAGATATCCTTATGAGCCTATCACAACCTTTTAAAGTTACTCTAAGACTATCAACATCAGGATCTCCCCTACCCAACGAAATCAAGCCATAATACTGCAAGATTTGATTTAATCGGCAATGTAATGGAGCAGAGATTGATAGAGAGAGCTCGCTAAAGTTTAAAGGGTTAAGAGAACCTTTATCGGTAAGGACTCGAGAAAAAACTAACCCGTAGGGCTTTGGTTCCTTGAAAATCACATGTGACCAACCCGTAGAAACAAGTCCCAGCGGGGAAAAGAAACGAGGATTCGTTAAGCACAACGGAAAACCCGAATCTTTAATTGATATGCTCCAAAAAATGTAGGAGTTTTTTTTATCTGCAGAGAGACCAATTTTTCCGAGTAAAACTCCATAAAAGAGTAATATGAAAATACAAAGAACTCCATAAAAGAGTAAGTTTATGAAATGCAGCACTCCATAAAGAAGAAATCAAGACAATAATTTTCCAAAATAAGAAAAACAGAAGCAACAAGACCAACTGCAAAAGGATTGCAATGTGAAGTATCTGCAGAGGCAGAGAAGACAAACGAAGATCGTCTGGCTAACGTCTCTGGTCGTGATGAATTTTTCAGATCTAGATACGAAGAGATCCAAAGTTCTCGAACGTTCAATATATTAAGATGGAGGAAGCTGAACGACAAGTTTGGCGGGAGAAGGAAGACAAATGAACTTAGAGATGGTAAAGGTGGGTCGAGAGGGTTTGGAGGGTCCGGTGGAGTTTCGTCACCGTTGACGGCGGCCATGAAACTAGGGTTAGCGAAGAAAAATTTCAAGAAGAAGGGTGTCTCGAAAAATGGGACTGAGAGGATTTTTTAAGTTGAAAAAGAGATTATCCTTTAAACTTTAAATTGAAATCTTAAACTCAAAAGACTAAAATCTAACGCTTTTGAAACAAAATTCTAAAATTTAATTAGTGAACCAAAATCTACATTTCAAAATTATAAACCTTTAAAAATCAACTTTTATATATATAGTATTTTGCTTTTAACAATATCTTTTGAACAATTGGTAGTTGTGTCTGTTATTGATTGTGGTGTTTTAATAGATTTATAAATCTATAAGAATGTGGAAATTTATGGATTTTGAAATCATTAGGTTTTGAAATAACATGATTTAAGATTGAATTTAGTCATTTATATTTTTAACTTTAAAATACTTTTTTTTCTCAAATTGTAAAGTTTTCATTACGAAATCATCATACAAGATGTTCAGAGTTTTTAAGCGCATTTTTTGCTAAGGAATCTGCAATAGAGTTTACTGAACGAGGAATATAAAAGAACAAGATAGAAGATGTGACAGCGTAAACCGATCACTAACCCGGTTCAATTATCAGATTTTTAATTTGTGTCCAAATTAGTAATTTGTGGTTTACTCTTCTTCTTATCTAACTCTATATGTAAGGCTTTGTGCCCTTTTTCAGAAATTAATCAATCATAACAACAAATTATATTCTCAATCTAACATCTATGAATCATCTATTTCACATCCATCCCAAAATCATTGTTCTTCGGATCAACCCTTCTACTTTCATGGTTGATTTCTAGTCTTTGATTTATCCTTCTCTTCGGATTCACGGTGAGTCTTTGAGTCGGAATCCTATCGACATTTGTGCTGCTTCAGAAGAAAATTCATACATAAGAAAATGAATCTCGCTCAAAACACCATAATTCTCGGTATGAGATGAAGAGGAATTGAGGGTGGAGATCAACGTTTGAGGGTCTTAGAGTACTATAATCTCTCGATATCCAGAGAGAAAAGCTGATTGCATAGCCACCAATACACCAGCTGCTTCAGCCGAAAGTGCTGAATAACAAACTCCAGTTGTATGGGAGTGAGAATCAATGATAATACCAAACCGGTCTTGAAAGCACCATCCTAAACCGCTCAATTGGGACTCTGCATTCCATGTTGCATTATCATAGCAAAACACACCAAAGGAAATAATTGGCAGAGTCCACGATGAGGAAGAAGCTAAAGCTGGTCGGTTAACTTTATCAAGAGCCACTTCCCAGACTTTAGCCTCTTGAACTGATTTCGACACAATCTCTATAGCAGAGTAACAGGATTGAGAAACTAGTAGATTATTTCTGGCTATCCACAAATACCACTAAATCCAAGTGAAAAGTTTTGCTCTCTGCAAATTCAATGGTGGAGCACAATATGACATAACTGCTTTCGAAAGAAACATCATAATAGTGTCTCCAGGGTCTATTTGTAGATTACATATAGGAGAGAGGGACCATATCTGATTTGCGAAAGCACAATGGAGGAAGAGATGCAAAGTAGATTAAGGCATTCCACATCTCGGACACAACAACGCTTGTGTAATACCTCTTCTTGCTAATTGTATACCAACATGGAGACCTTCCACGAAACAGAGATTTGATTTTAGGGGTTGTAGCCAATTTCCACATGACTCTGCCACTTAAAATTAATTTGAAAGTGTAGGAAGTACAAAGGTTGCTGTAATATCATAACCAGACCGAGTTGTTTATAAACTAGATTTTGTATGTAACCATACCAGTTTATCATGACATCGAGAAGAACCTGGAGGTAAAGTACGTAACGTATCCGCATATTTCGGTATGAATCTCTCAATTGCATCCCAATTCCAAGTTCATTTGTCTGAAGATAAGAGCTCACTAACGCTAAGGTCTTGTAAAGGAGGTGGGCCGAAGGGTCTAAGAGGTTTGGAGAGAGAGAGAGAGAGAGAGAGCCAAGGGTCTTGCCAAACTCTAGCGGGCCATGTCCAACAAGCCAACTTAGGCCTTGTTGTAGCACTTCTCGACCTGCTAAAATACCTCGCCAACCAAGAGATGGTCGTGACAGTAATAATCGAACTAACAAAGAATTCAGATTGGATGTAATACGCCAACTCAAGTTTACGAGGAGGGAACTATTGAAAGTTTCAATTTTTCTAAAACACAAGCCACCGACATTTTTTGGAACCGTAAGTTTTTTCCAAGTGATCCAACTAATACGCCGTCTAACCGGTGATAATTCCCACCAAATCGAGTTAGAACCGTTTGAATCTTCTTACAAAGAGAGAGTGGGGTTTTGAAACATGCCATAGTATAGGCCGGCATGGCCGTTAAAACGGATTAAAGCATAACTTTCTTGGCCGTCATAGATAGGAACTTAGACGTCTAACTATGAAACTTTTGCCTAGTTCGATCCACGATCAAACCAAAGATGTCCGACTTTTTCTAAGCAAAATTTTCTGGAATTCTGAGATATTTACCCGATCCACCTTCATTAGGGATACCCAAGATACACTTGATAATAATACGTATAGAAGGGGGAACTAACACTTCAAAATCTACTAAAATATACTTTTAAAACACTTCAAAATCCACTAAAATACAATGGATTTTGAAATCAAATAAAAGAAAATCACTAAAGAAATAACACTAAATTTTAATTAAAATTTACAAATTAATAAACTAATAATACGTTATCTCAATTAAGATTGACAATAACACATGATTTCACATTGATTTCAAAATATATTAAAACTCCATAAACAATAACAACCACTAGGTTTGATGATAATTTATATAGTTACTCTACGGGTGCAAATAGATTGTAGTTTAGAGGAATAAAATTAGAAGAAAACATGTATTCCATGATATTCTTCTATAATTTAACCATTTGTCCAAAATTTGAAGAAAAATGTATTCTTCTATCTACAGAGGAATCAAGTGGAAAAATCACAATTCTACCAAAAAATATTACTCTACAAGTTTGTAGAGAACTGCCAATTTTCCTCTATTATTTATTTCACCATTTTTCAATTAAATTCCACTAATTATTTTTGGTTGCAACCATTTGCACCCTACTTTATTATATGGCTAACCATAGACAAAATGTAAATTGTTTTTAAATAAGATTGATAGATTTTAAGAACACATCATAGTCATCAATTCCGTTGTAGTCTAGCTGGTCAGGATACTCGGCTCTCACCCGAGAGACCCGGGTTCGAGTCCCGGCAACGGAGTTTCATTTTGCCAATAATTTGTTTTAATGGCGGGAAAATTACATTATATTAGGGTTCTACAAATTCTCTATCTGTTCGAGTTTTGGGGTTTTCCTTTTGCCGCTGAGAAGAAAATTGGATCGTGAAAGAGAAAGATGTCGAAAGAAGCTAAGGGTAACACAAGCAGAGTGATTAATAGCCATGGCGGTAGCTTGGAAGCAAACACACTGGCTATGCTTGATTCCACCGGCGCTAAAGACAATCCCGACGCTAACGAAGATCGTACGTTTTCTCAATTCAATCTTCGTTTCCGTTTTCACTTTATTTCCTTTGTTTTTTTTTGTTCAGTGTTTATTATATTGATCCGTTGAATGAAACCCTAGGTTTACAGTACTTGGAAGCTGTTCGTGCTGCTTCACTAGTACCCGAAAATGGAATTCCTCCAACCAAGTAAATACACTGTAAATGAGAATTTGATTTTTTTGCTCCAAATAGATTCATGATTTAGACCCTTTTCTATAGCAAAATGTATCAAGCGATTTTCCGGATATTGAGATTTGGTAGTACATTGGAACTCATAACAGCAAGTTTCCAGCTTTTGACACAATTACATCAGGTACTTGTCTTAAACTTGTGTTAGTTTCTATGTTTTGCTGATGGTTTCTTTTCATGTTCATGGGAAGTATAGAGGTTTCCTTGGGTTTATATATCTGATTCTTCTGCTAGTGGAAAACATCAGTTGATAATCGTTGAAGAGGTACTTGTTTTAAAGTTTTGGTTGTGTGTATTTTGTTTGTTCTTAGTTGTGTTGAGGATGGTTGATTTCATGTGTTTGTTTTTACAGGCTTGGTCACCGTTTATTTTTGGGTCTGATGTTGTTTCTGATGAAAAGGAGACACCAGTGAGCAGCTCATGTAAGGATGTTGTCTTCTCTTTTGAGTTAGTGTTTCATTGTTTTTGTTTAATTATTGGTTTTGTGATTTCAGGGTTTCAACAGCTGATTCAAAACATGATCAAAGGAGTTAACGAGTCTAAAGACTCGGATTTAAAGGTCTGGTTCATTTGTTTGTACGATAAGCTTAAGACGCTTGCAGAGCTTTACACAACTTGTTACTCTTGCTCCTCTGTTTTGATTCTCAGATCCTGGGAAATATGTTCCTGTTCGAGTATCTTGTTCATGTTCTTAAGTTAGATTTCACACCACGAAATCAAGTGTATGAAGGTACAAATGGTGTTTTCAAAGTTTCAATATTTTTGTTTATATTGTAAAGTTTAGGGATAGTTTCAGAACTTGTTTGTCCTTCTGCGATACAGAAACCATGAACTGGAGTCTTCTAAAGGAATCCTCACTAAATCTACTTCTGGTACAACTCGTTTTCAACAACACAGAAACTATTGTAGTCCGTTAATTTATCTGTGATTTAATGTTATGGCTTTGCTTGTAGGCTTCAAGAAGAGTGAATTTCAAACTCCTAATGAAAGACTGTCTATCAACAATGTGTGTAATCTTTGAAGCTAATGGAAAATCTATCAGTTTGGTAGAATTGCACAAGGGCATGATTTCTGCTATGAAGGAACTTCTAGTAATGGTAAGTTATTAGTTATTACAAGAGAGTTTAAAGTTCCTAGTTTTGTAGATATCTTCTATCACATTTCTGTTCCATGTTTAGATGATGGAGCTTGATGCATCAAAGAAGAAAGCTGACATAGAAGGGATTACCAGTAGAGGAGATGGCGTAAGGTATTCACTATTCACAACTCTCTCTCACTCTATTGAATCGTGTTTTTGCGATGTTTGTGAACCATTTTGATGCAGGACTCCTGCAATAGAGATCATTCTCGACGAACTGACTTATGATCAAGACTTACTGTCAAATTTTCTTCAAGTAAGAAGAGACAAACCAATCTTAAATCTCTTTGTGTTATCTGACTTATACTCTCTGGTTCTTAAGTGAGAATTTCTCAAGCAGGTTTTCGATAATCCTAAATGGAAGCTAGAGATCATACTCCAATATCTCACAAAATACATTCCTAAGGTTTATAATCAATCCTCAGATTTCTCTCTATTAATATTTGAATCTGAAGAAACTTATTTCTAGTTACAGCCTTCTGTTCGTACCAGAAGATCAAACGTTCCTCAAACAGAGGATGTGAAAACACTAAATGGGATCTTGAAGACCTTTTCAAATGGCACAAATGCAAAGAACATTACAAAAAAGATAGGATCTGACACTGTTCAGATCCTCATTGGACATGCTTTTCTGGTAATAATAATAGTATTCGTTGTTTCTCCTTTACATCTTCATCTCTGTACTGTCCTAACTCAGATTAATTATCGGTCAGGCTCAGCTCACATTCCCTAATACTAATGAAGGAGACTCTAGAAAAGAGATGTGCAATAGTATCATCTCTGCATTTACTTGTCTAAAGCGAGTAGATCAGTAAGCTAGCTCTGCATTTTGGTAATTCTTAGTTACTTTGTTCTTTGTCTAATCAAAAGTTTCATTGATTTCTTACAGGAAAATCGAGATCTTACCATTTGGGAAAGAAGTATTGTTTACTGCAGAAATGCTACTCAAAGCATAAAGGAATCAACTCTATAGTTTCGTCGATACAAGATGAGTCATCTTATGATTCTGTTGATGCCTTTGATTCATTCCTAAACCAAATCAAGATTTGATTTAGTAACAAATCAATGTCTTTTATAAGTTAATGCAAAAGCTTACTTGGAAGATTGGGATGAGTCAAGTTGCATTGTTACTGGACCATCATTTACAAGATTGACCTATAAGTTAAATGTATAAGCAAGAGAACTTGTCTTAATCACACATAGCTATTGAAATGATTTATCTCTTACCTTCATCATAGCTCCAAACACACCATCTGTTAAGTAAAAACTTGAACATATCAGTCAAGAAAATTGAAGAACAATGTGAAGTATTAGAATGTGTTTATACCTTTTACTGCATCAGGGTTATATGCTTTCTTGAATTTCTCAACTAAAGAAGCATAAAATGGTTTTGCTTTCTCAGGTGACATTGCAACGTGAAAATCTGGTTTATTACCTTTCAAGAATCCGTATAATGTAAACTGACTAACTGTAATTAACATAAGAACAACTGATCAGATTAAGCAAAGTAGTAGACAAATCTCAAAGATAGAATGAAAGATGAATTACCAAGTAGAACTCCGTAATTCATCTGCATTACCTGCAAAAACTTGCATTTTCATTTTCAAAAATGTTGAAAACGGATCCATTGAAACTTTAAGTGTTGACAAAACTTACATTTTGATCCCATCCTTTACCAGTGATTTCATTAGTGAACAATCTCATGTTTAAAACTTTCCGACATCTATAATTTGATTTTTAAAGTCTCAGAATCTGTAAACTTAATAATGAAATATTTAGAAATTGTACTTGAAAAGGCATACATGTAATCAGCGTCAGAATCAGTATCTGATTCATGGATTCCGATTAAAACCAATAGACCAGGACCAATCTCTGATACGATTCGACCATCCACCTATCGATAAATCCAAAGTTAAAGATTTGATTTTTAACACATTACATTAAAGATTTTGAGAGACAGAAAATAACAAAGACTGACTGTGACGGAGGAAGATGAGACTCTTTGTATTACAGCTCTCATTGATCTAATCTGAGATTTCCGACGGCAAAGTCGCTGACTTTCGTGGCGGCGATTGCGGCGGAGGTGAAAAGGTAAGAGCTTATTGGTGTGTGAAGAAGGAAACGCAGACAAAGCAAGACTATACATTTTTTTTTTTTTTTAAACTGTTAAAAGATATTAAAAAGAGACCCGAGCTAAACCGAATCAAAATCAATTTTAATAACCGAACCAAAATCAAAATTGGCGTACCGAATTAAAACCATAACCTTCTGGACTATTTAGAAGGTTTCGAGGTGGTAAAATCGCCGGTAACTAAATCGCCGTCACTGAGTCTCCGTTTGCCGTGGAACAATCAAACACATATATAATTGGGAGAAGCCGTCTTCAGTATATACTCAAACAACCGAAGAAGGAAGAGGTTTTGAGTGAGAAGAAGATGGCGTTTTGGAAACCAGGGACTGAGAAACCTCGTTTCTTCGAAGATGAAGAAGGAGGTATAGTGTTAATGTCGAACAATCTCGCTTCATCTTCCTCTTCTAGGTATTCTCTCATTCTCTCTTTCTACTGATTAATACTTGTCTTTCTTTGTTATAAACTTGTGACTGTAATTTGTAGCTTTGGGTATGCGAATATAGAGAACCAAAGGAAGAGATTGCCTGTGTACAAATACAGAACTGAGATACTGTATTTGGTTGAGAATCATGCTACTACCATTATCGTTGGCGAGACGGGAAGTGGAAAAACCACCCAGATTCCTCAGGTTTCTTCGATTTTGTTTTGAGCTTTGCTAATTTCAGAATACTTAGATCAATAGGAAAAGTTTTATAGGGTTTTGAACAGTAAGTTGCAATGTAGCTAGAGAGGCATATAACTTGTTCAATCTTGGAATGTTTTAAGCTCATTAGCTTCTGAGGAAACTGGAGAAATCAGAGAAATCTCTAACTCAGTTACTACCTTCTTGTTTTGTGCTATTTCGATAAGCTTTGTCTATGCTTTTGTTTTAGTACCTTAAAGAAGCTGGATGGGCTGAAGGAGACCGAGTTATCGCCTGCACACAGCCAAGACGTTTAGCTGTCCAGGTTTTTTTTTTCTCTCTTTCCACCAAACCTTACAAATCATGTTCGAAGATTGATTATTCGTGCTTGATCAGACATACTTTTTTTTGTTTTATAATATGCTTAGGCGGTTTCTGCAAGAGTGGCTGAAGAAATGGGAGTGAATCTTGGGGATGAAGTTGGTTACACAATTCGATTTGAAGATCATACAACTTCTGTGAGACTCGTTCCTTACCATTCTTGCTCCTTTTTGTTAACCTATGGAGTATTTTGATTGATGCTTGAAAAGATCTCCTGCTTTGTTATAACAGGGTGTTACTAAAGTGAAATTCCTCACAGATGGGGTACTAATACGAGAAATGATGGAGGATCCTCTCTTGACAAAGTATAGGTAATGATTTTGATTCACACCATAATCTCATCCGAATTAAAAATTAGCATAGTAGATAGTGTTGGTAAAGCCTTCCTTTATTTGTCATTGCGCAGTGTCATTATGGTAGATGAAGCTCATGAGAGATCTATTTCAACCGACATATTACTTGGTCTCTTAAAAAAGGTATAACATTAAGACATAGACTTCATTATGTTTTCTGAACCCTTTTAGTATACTCTTGGTTTTCCTCAATCCCTATATATTGTTAATCTCAGATACAACGTCGTCGTCCTGAGCTGCGCTTGATCATCTCATCAGCCACAATCGAAGCCAAGGCAATGTTCAATTTTTTCAATTCCAGGTTCTGATCTTATTCAATGGTTATAGTTCTATGCTCTTGAATTCACTAGTACAATATATTCTTACATTATGTAAAATCAAACAGCAAAAAACGTCAGGCGCCAGAAGATAGCACCCATGTACCAAAGTTGGAACCTGCAATCTTATCTGTTGAGGTATATTACAACTCCTTTGTTGTTTAAGATCATTCTCTTTTTCTAATGGAATATTCTAATTCAATAGATCTTTGTTTTGTTGGTAAAATCTACTTAGGGGAGAGGCTTCAGTGTGAAAATTCACTATGTTGAGGAGCCTGTTTCAGATTATATCCGATCAGTTGTATCAACGATATTGTTGATTAACGAGCGGGTACTTTAAACAATCCAATATGTTAAATTACTGTAGTATATTCTTTTCCTCGGGGTTTCATATATAAATTGTCTCTTCTTATGTTCAGGAGCCACCTGGGGATGTTCTTGTATTTCTTACTGGACAAGATGATATTGAAACTGCTATAAAACTTCTTGCAGAAGAAGCTCATAGCAAACAAAAGAATTCTTCAGGTGTAATAACTGTTTATATTCGCATAAATATGATTGTATCAATTAACTTTAGCAGTTGCCTTCAGATTCTTAACTCCATAATATATCTTTGTCAGGATTGCTATCTGTGCCATTATATTCAGGACTTTCTCGTGCAGACCAGGTTGGTTTTTCGGCTCTAGACAAGCTAGATCATACTTAAAGAGATTTGAAAACTGAAACGTTGAATATGGTTTTGTAATTTCTTTGTATCAGGAATTAATATTTACTCCAACTCCCAGAGGAAAGAGAAAAGTTATACTCTCAACAAATATTGCAGAAACATCACTTACTCTCGAGGTAAGGTTTCTTCATTACACTGTCTTTTTAATCGCAAATGTTTGCAAATCTTCACTGAGAATAAATTCTTGTGTATATTCAGGGTATAGTTTATGTAATTGATAGTGGTTTCTCAAAGCAGAAGTTCTATAACCCAGTAAGACCATCTTTTGTGATATATATTTGAAATTTATGAAAACATCTTATGTTTATTACTCTCACAGATTTCAGATATCGAAAGTCTTGTGGTGGCACCAATATCTAAAGCATCTGCTAGACAAAGGTCAGGTAGAGCTGGAAGAGTTCGGCCTGGGAAGTGTTACAGGTAATCTCTCTATTCGTTTATAAAAGTGATTGGATTGTATCTGATTTAATGGTTTAGAGCTCACTAATTCTCTTCCTAATATTGTTTATGTAACTAGGTTGTACACTGAAGATTATTTTCTCAATCAAATGCCTGGAGAAGGCATACCGGAGATGCAAAGATCGAATCTTGTTTCTACTGTGATACAGCTAAAAGCTTTGGGTATAGATAATATATTGGGTTTCGATTGGCCTGCACCTCCATCACCAGAATCAATGATCCGAGCACTTGAAGTACTTTATTCACTTCAAATCCTCGACGATGATGCAAAACTCACTTCGCCAACAGGATTCCAAGTTGCAGAACTTCCACTGGTACATTTTTTTTCTAACCTCAAGTAGTTTTTTCTCCGTTGCTCTTCTAATATACTAAGTTCGTTTGTTAGGACCCAATGATATCGAAAATGATTTTAGCTTCAAGTGAACTTGGTTGTTCAGAAGAGATCATTACAATCGCTGCAGTTCTCTCTATCCAAGTAAAACCTCATATACCCCTTCTCCTCTACTAATAGTTTCTTCTCTTTAAATTCATAAGGAGCTTATTACAATTTGTTATATGCAGTCGGTTTGGGTCATTGCGAGGGGAGTACAGAAAGAACAAGATGAAGCAAAACTGAGATTTGCAGCTGCAGAGGTATATATATAACTATGAGCTTAACGATATCATTGAAGAACTTTTTGACCGAGTAAAATCATCGGTTCTTGTTTATTCAGGGTGACCATGTCACATTCTTGAATGTATATAAAGGGTTTCTTGAATCGAAAAAGTCTTCACAATGGTGTTACAAGAATTTCCTCAACTTTCAATCCATGGTGCGCGCATAATAACAGAACTGACCAGTTAACCTTATTTTCATTTTTCCGAATTCTAATTTGTTATTGTTTCCTTTTACAGAAAAAAGTAATCGAGATTAGAGATCAACTCAAACGGATTGCTCGGAGACTAGGCATCACTTTGAAATCATGTGACAGAGACATTGAAGTAAGAAACTATAGCACTTAGCTTTATTCGAAAATCGGTTACAGATCTTTAATGTTGACATTGTATACTATGTGATATAGGCTGTGAGAAAAGCTGTGACTGCAGGTTTTTTCGCCAATGCGTGCCGCTTAGAAGTAAGTAGTGACCTCTGTTTCGGTTTTATAGAGAGATCTTAATCTCATCTTTCTTTCTTTTTTTAATGATGTTTTAGCCACATAGCAATGGTGTATACAAAACCATTAGAGGCTCTGAAGAAGTTTATATTCATCCATCATCTGTATTGTTCAGGTTAGTAAGTATTTTTCTTCTTGCTATGGATTCAGAAGAATCCTCTGAATGTGAAAGCTTGAAACTTTTATATAATCTTTTCAGGGTGCATCCGAAATGGGTGGTTTATCAATCCATTGTCTCAACCGAGCGTCAATACATGCGAAATGTAGTCACTATTAATCCTTCTTGGCTTACAGAAGTTGCTCCACATTTTTACCAGAACCGGCAAAACTCTATGACCTTCTAATCTGCAAGTTAGAATCAGTGATTCAAGATTGACACAGTGTGTTTTTATAGCTTAAATCAGTGCTTAGAATGTGGGCAGATGGTTCAAAGAAACAGAGTTCTATTTAGTTCAGTTTGATATGAACAACTCAACTTCAATGGAGTAAGCATAGACTCTGTATTCAATTCAGCTGAAAACTTTGGTGAACTTTTTGGAAACTGAATGTAAAAGTATCCTACATTGGAATTGAAAAAAGACATTGAGTGATATATAAAGGATATAGATTAATTCATTCAGAGTCATTATGGTTTTTATTTGGAAGCTAATAATTTTAACACTAAAAACTCCTCAAGCTATAGATTCAAGGTTAAAAAGTTGATGTTAAATTAACAATTTTTGTTTTCTAATTATGTTTTGAAAACGTAAGATGTAGTTCAAAATCATTTTTGAAAGATAAAATAGACGAAAAAGTAAAAGAAAATGATTTTGGTCAAACTATTCAAATTCAGCACCATGTTCTATAATATATATATATA
>OVBE01011601.1:0-14033 GCA_900406425.1 Iberis pinnata
CGTGAGCCTTCTTCTTAGTCTTGCTTTGTCTTCGTGCACTTCCTTGGCTTTGCTTGATAATTCACCAGAAATGTTGGAACTAAGATTGCGGAGTCAAAATGTTTCGTTGTAGAGCTGCCTGGGATCGATCCAGGTTCGTTGTAGAACTACCTGGGATCGATCCAGGTTGGTTGCAGGATCGATCTCAAGTGAGCTGAGATCGATCTATGCTGAAACGAGATCGATCCCGAGACTGCTGAGTGGGATCGATCTTGGTTCGCTGCAGAGGTGCTTGGGATCGATCCTGCACTAAGTTAGGATCGATCCTGCAGCTGCTTGGAGGTAAGTTCAGTCCATTCCACAGATGAGTGCTGAGCGCTAAGTCCATTCCAACGTCAAGTGCTGTTTTTCCAGAATTTCTNATACCTGAAAGTCCTGAAAAACCTCCAAAATGCGTGCAAATGCAAATTCTAATGCAAAAGTCCTAAAAACACTAAAGTTAGTAAAATCAACTATAAATACGATGTATGCACGCTTTTAGACCTCAAAATCGATGCTAATTGATAAGTAAAAACCGTGAAAATTCAGAGTCATCATGCTACAAACCATGTCTCATCCGATCTCAACAATTGGTTTTACCACCAACCATACAATAGCGGTGAGGAAGTGGTAGTTGGTGATGGTACAACTCTTACAATTGCTTGCACAGGAACTGCATCATTACCATCTTTGCATCGTCATTATCATTAAAATATGTGCTTTACGTACCGAAAATTCAAAATAACTTTATTTCAATTTATAAATTATGCAAAGCTTATAAAGCTTTTGTTGAATTTTTCTCTACTATCTTTCAGGTGAAGGACCTTCGCACCGGCTCCCTGTTACTCCGAGGTCTAAGTAAGAATGAGCTTTATGAATGGCTGAATCAATTTCCTTTGGTCTCTGTTTTCACCACATCCACCACCAACATCAAAACCACATTAAATCAATGACATCATAGACTCAGCCATCCTGCTCATTCTGTTTTCCAGAAAATTATTTCCAAATTTTCTCTTTTTTTATCACATTTTATTTCTAAAACTTTGCCTTGTGGTGACTGTCTTGTTAGCAAAAGTCACAAATTATCTTTTTCTCAAACATCAATAACATTTTCTCGGCCTCTTGAAACTTTTTTCACTGTTGTTTGGACTTCACCTACAATATATATTGATAACTTTAAATATTGCCTCATTAGTGTAGATGATTTTTCACCCTATAATTGACTTTTCCCTCTCATACAAAAATCTGATGTTCTTGACACCATTACAAAATTTTCTGCCTTAGCAGGAAATCGTTTCAACACCAGAATCATCACTTTATTCAATGATAATGGTGGTGAATTCTTTTCCCTACGCTTTTTTCTGGCCAACAAAGCCATCAGCCAACTTACATATCCCCCTCACATCCCATAACACAATGGTCTGGTTGAACACCGTTACAGACACATTATCGAAACTGGTTTGGCTCTCCTAAATAATGCCTCGCTTCCAACACAATTATGACTTACTCATTTGCTACTGCGGTTTACTTAATCAACTGTATGACTACCTCAATTCTCTTTTACAAATCCCCGTTTCAATGCCTCTTTAATCAATCTCCCACTTACACCAAACTCAAAAATTTTGGTTATCTCTGCTATCCCTGGCTAAAACCATATACCATTCACAAACTTCAACCCAAATCCATTTTCTTGTGTCTTCTTAGGTTACTCCTTAACTCAAAGTGCTCATATTTGCTATGACCCTCATTCCTATAGACTTTATACTTCTCGTCATGTAGTTTTTGATGAAACACAATATCCCTTCAAGCGATTAAGTGTTTCATCCTGCTCCCTCTGAAATTCACGAAACAACTTGGATACCTCCTATCACCATCGTTTCCTCTTGGCCATCTCATAAAGCTACAACACTGGCGAACTATACGCAGGTTTCACGGGCTTGGATATGAAAATATCTCATTCTCCTAGTCAACCTCACCCGACACCAATATCCTTGTTATCTGCTTCAGGACTCATGGGTCTCCTCAACGGCCCATAACCAAGCCCAAAATGCAGAATCCTCAGCCCAAACACAATCTTTACCAACCTATCAAGTCTCAAACCTGGCCCAACAAGCCACAAACATAATCCAACCCGTAAACCCACCAGACCTTCCACACCAAAATAACCATCCAATGAAAACTCGATCTAAAAACCTAATCTCAAAAAAAACCACCCTTACCACCTCTCTTAATCAAGCCGAACTAATGAACCTCAAACGCTTTCTCAAGCAATCAAAGATCCTCGCTAGAGATGTGAAATGTGTATTGAGTTTGATTTTCAACTCCGCAACAACACATGGGATCTCGTTCCTCCGAATCCGACTTACAATGTCATCAACACAAAGTGGGTCTTCCAAACAAAGTATCTACCAAACAGAGCTGTTGAAAAATTTAATTCATGACTTCTCGCTAGAGGTTTCAAAGAACAACCTAGTATTGACTACTATGACACTTTTAGTACGGTTATGAAAACAACCATGATTCGTCTTGTTCTCAATGTTGTAGTTTCTCATTCATAGACCATTCACCAAATTGATGTCAACAACGCTTTTTGACATAACACACTTACGAAAGCTGTCTACGTCTCGCAACTCGAGGCTTTGTCGATTCGGACAAACTAAGCCATGTGTGCTGACTCAGCAACGCACCGTACGACCTTAAAAAATCTCCACGTGCCTGATACTTGGAATTAAAACAATATATGCTATGCTTTGGTTTTCATAACTCTGTCTCATATACCTCTCTCTTTACTCTATGTTACAATAACATAATCATCTACCTCCTTGTATATGTAGATGATATTATTTTAAAAAGAAATAACAAAGAGGTATTTGAGAAGATACTTGCTGACTTTTCTCAGCAATTCTCAATCAAGGACATGGGTGATATTACTTATTTTCTAGGCGTGGAAGCAATCCGCACCAGTTAAGGTCTTCACCTAAATCAACGCAAATGCGTCATTGATCTTCTCACAAAAATGAAGATGCTTGATTCCAAGCCTCCTAGCAACACCACTGAATATTGATTTACGTCTACAAAAACATAGTGAACCAGTCCCTAATCCTACTGAGCATCACACTCTTCTCAGCAACCTTTAGTACATGTCTTTCACACGACCATATGTTGCTTTCACCGTCAACCATCTTTCTCATTTCATGCACTCACTGACACTCAATCACTAGAATGCAGCAAAACATGTACTCATATATCTCAAGGGAACCAGGTCTCAGGGTATACATTTACGCAAGAACAACTCCCTTGTTCTTCATGCATTCTCAGATGCAGAGTGGACGCCTTCACGCAAGTAGAAAAGTTTGTCTTGGTCTTTGACGAAAGCCGAATACTGAGCAATAACGAATACAACATCAAAATTTATTTGGGTCACTTCTCTACTTCAGGAATTAGGTCTCAAACAAACAGCATCTCCGGTAATGTATTGTGACAATGTTTGTGCAACCTATCTCTTAGCAAATTTAGTCTTTCATTTGTGCACAAAGCACATTGCAATTGACTACCACTTCATCCGTGAGTATATCCAAAATGCTCGACTTCTCGTTGCTCATGTCTCCACCAAAGATTAGCTCTCTGATGCTCTTACAAAACCGCTAACTCGTGCTATATACACCCACCTTCGAGACAAGATTGGAGTCACACTAGTACCTCCATCTCGAGGGAGGATATTAAGAGAAATAATATCAATCGTACATGATATTCTCCTATATCTTCTCACTCACATCATTCTCATTTACTTGTAATATATTCAGTCCATATTTAGTACATGTAATCTCTATATGTGTTGTACACAGAACCTTTAGAATAATATATATCTTTACACAACTCTTATAGGTGACCATGAAAAATTTTGGGGAAAAAGCACGATCATTGTTGTTTGTGATTGATTTGTGAGCCTTTTTAAGGAGAGACTCTTCCATTTTGAGCATGAATTTTGTGCTTTTGAAGCTAGAAAAGATATTTTTATGTTTGATGACATTGATGAAGTAATCAAACTTCTCATTTAAGCTATTCAGCATGTACACGATCAATGTGTGGTCGATGACATGCTCATCAACATTGGCTAGAATAGACATGTTGCCAATTTGAAGAGTACAAATCTTGTTGTCAAGTTTGATTGTGTGGGACTCCTTTTTATTGCAAAACTATTTTTTTCTTTTTTTATAACCAAGAAGTTCAAACCTTATGCCCTAATTTCTATGGGTTCGGAATAAGCGTTTAGCCTAAATTTTTGGAAATATCTCTACGCTTATAACACCTGGGCCAACTCATCGTTGGTGAAAAACTGATTTTCAACTTGGATCCAAATATCTTGGGTACAGCCTGAGAGTTTCTGGCTAACTGAGTTAAGAAACATACCATACATAATGTCGAAGACACAACAAACATCACATTATAAGCGTGATATCATACATGATGCAAACATAACAGGCAACACATCAGAAGCTAGATATCATACATGATGCAGACACAACAGAATACACGTCAGATGCTTGATTTTAGACAAGAAGCAGAAGATACATGAGACATAATGTTAGAAGCTTGGTGTATCATATATAGTTGAAGATGTTAATCTTAGATATAGAACATGACTGCAACAAGATTTTGAATTGTGTGAAGACAAGCTGGCTCAACAGAGTATCCGTCAATATATAAAGATACAGATTCAGAAGACTGATTTGATCACTGAGTTGATTGGATCAAGAAGCTGACTGAAGATGTAATAACGAAGTATCATTAATTAAGAAAGGGGGAGATTAAAGATGCATATTTTGGAATCAACGAACTGATGGAATAAAAAGCGTGTTGAAATCAAAAGCTTGTTATAATCAACACATTGATGAAATCAACCAGCTGACGGGGTCAGGGAGCTGATGATATCAATGAGCTGATATTGTATCAAGGTGTGGTTGTTGACGTGACATAAAATATCGTTGTTGATAAACAGAAAGCTCAATGGGTGCATAAGCTTGATGAGATTCAAGGCACTAAATGAATCAGCTATGACTTCAGTAAATGATGAATTAATTGCGATCTTATCGATGAAGATTATATATGGAAGATAATATCAACGAAAATATTATACTAAGAAGATAATCAATTGAGAAGATCATGAAAGAAAGAATACCTTAGAGATATTTTTGGAGATATCCTAAAACAAAATATTTGATATATTATGTAAGATTTGAAAAAGCTGATGTGGCATAGAGTGTAGGTGACGTGGCACACAATGTTAATGACGTGGAAAAGGTTGTTGAATGATGTGGCACAAAAAGCTGCTAATGTGGTACAACAATTGGTTGAAAAACAACAACAAGAATATGCCGACGTGACTGTGCATCAAGATCTCATAGATTTTTTAAGAGGGATAATCTTTGAAAGAAATATTTTATTGTTGAAAAGGAAAATCTTTAGAAGAAAGAATATCACTTTGGTGAGTTTTTTGGAGATCCTAAGAAGTAGGTTTTTCCAACATTATATATAGATGAAGAGTTTGAGGAGTGGAAGTTTGAAACTATGGTGTTTGATGTTGATCTTTGAAGCTAACGAAAACAGAAAGCTGAAAGGAGGTGTTTGTTCTACATATCGTTGTGGACCTAAAAACAGTGGTTGAGATCAAGTTGAGGAGTTGCTCATGGTTGAGAAAAGGCAAACCATAGGATGAAAAAGTCGTTCGGGAACAAAGTAACAGGTTGTTGACGTCCATTCAAAAGACTGATGTATTAGGACTACGGCAACAAGAAGTTAGGTTTGTGTAAACACCGATTAATTTGATTGCTTAATATTTCTCTAACTATTTTCAGATTATTAGAAAAGAATGGTAGCATATTACGATGTTGAACCATATGAAACTGTATTTGTATTCTTGTTCTAGTGAATTTGGTTCTGGACAAGGTCTCGGGGATGTTGGTTAACCAAACCTCGTTAACAAACGTATGTGTCTCTCTTTATTATAGCACATGCAATCATCTATGCTCTTATTTATTATACAAAGAATTATTGTGGAATGTAATACAAACGACTAAATGCAACACAAACGCCTGATAAACAACAACAAAAGGTTATTGTTAATGGTGTGTAGGTTCTCCACACTTTCAGAGCCACCATTTTTGAAGGAGTTGAGAAAGAGAGAAAAAATCTAGTGTTGTGAAGATCTAGGATTTCACCAATCAGTCACCTTTGAGCCATTGGACATCATCAAGACGAGTGGGACGAGACATGCCGTCTATATGACTAGAGACATCGAAGGTTAGATAATGAGTGAGAAAAAAAATTATTTCCAAGCATCGTAATTGTGATCATCAAAATTGGGAATTAGAGAGATTTATGATTTAATATTAGTAACTCTAAAGTATGATTCGTGTTGGCAACCATTCAGAAAAGATAGAGAACAGAAAAAAAGTAGCGAAGATGAGAGACTAGGCCTGGGGATAATTCCCCGAGACCTGAAACCCAACCCGTACCCTATCTGAAAAAAATAAAACTGTACCCGAACCATAGAACTAAAATACCCGATTTGGTTTAATTTTGATGAATTAAGGGTACCCGACCCGAGCCGGACCTAATCCGGGAAACCCAAGTCCACCAATATTTTTATTTCAATTTTTGTTTAGGATTTGCGTCGATTCAAGACCTTTGAGCTTCCCAAACGAAAAACTCATATAATTCACATAGTCAAGCTAGAATCTCACAAATTTAAACTCTCAGTCCTTCCTTCTTCCACATACGATCTGCCTCCAACTCCAATTCCATCTCCACCAACATAATTTTGAAGAATCATATCACATGTAATGTATCTTAGATTCGCTATCTTTTGTATGTTTTTCTAAGGTTTTTTTTCTCGATAATGTTATTGTGTTGCTCAGGTAGTGATATATGCGTGTTAGCCTTGTTTTCTTGGTTGGATAAATTTGTGATCTGATTTGAATTAATATTAATATTTCCATGTTTTTTATTGTTTTATTATTTCAATGAGTAGTGATCATGTGTTGTGTTACATAATTTGAAGAATTGTTCTATATTACATACATTTTTTATTGCATGTTTGTTTGTTTATGGTATGTATAATTGAGCTTATGTATTTCTCTATCTCAAAAAACTTTGATTTGTGCTATCTCAAATGCTTGGCATTAGTTTACATTGTATTACTTAGAGACTTTAAAGTGATTTTGCTTGTTTGAAGCTGTTTTAGTACTACTTTACCACTCTAATTCGTTAAGTGTTTCACTGAATTTTATCAATGCAACGAAGAGCCTAAGTAGTAGTACCACATATTGACTAATTATGGTAATTGAATACTATAGACCAATGTTAATTTTTATCTTGTTTTGAGTTTATGTTGAAATTTAAAAACTAGATATGAGTTATTGATTGTATGTGGAGCATATCTCAATGATGTAGTGTGAGGTTGGTGTTTTGGTTGCAGATTGAGTAAATTTAATGTGTTGGTATTAGTTATGTTTTCGTTTTCGTTTAAAGTATTAGTGTCAATAATTTTAAAGACCTTATTTGATGTTTGGTGTTGTTAATTGTCAATTTTAATAAAGGATTTGTGTGTTTTGAATTCTCTTTTGAATTTTATGATTTTCTAAATTGATTTTTTATTAACTTGGACCAGAATGTGTTGTTTTGTTATGATTTTCTTATTTTCTTATTTTCTTGTTAATTAAAGATTATGCTATTAATGATAAATAATAAAAAAACAACAGTTGATTTGACAATGAATAATGAACACTTTCCGTGAAAAAAAAGAACAATGAACACTTGCTTTAGTTGAAAACATAGAAATTAAAGTTAAGAGACAACACTTAATTTGACAAAACAAGAAAACTAAAAATGAAAGGAAAACAACACTTTACACTATAAAAAAGACACATGCGGCCTTTATAGTTGCTTCTAGATTATTGGATTTGTGATATGTGATTTAGGTTTGATCATAAATTTCGCTCTCTTTTTTGGTTTATTAACACCTATTGATACTAAATTATATCCTTATATTAATCATCAACTACATGTGATCATATAAGCAATAAGTATTACTTGGTTTATGGTAAATATATCATTTGGGTTTCATGGACTTTGATTTAGTATTTTTGTTTCTAAGTTTTGTTATTCTACAGTCTCCTCTTAAATACAATGTACAAGCCTTTCTGTAGCAAATCGGTTACTTTGACCTGATTTTATAATGGTTGGCTCTTTATTGTTGATTCATATCCCAAATGAAACAGTCTCTCTATGTGTTTTGTTGTTAATGGTGACTGTGAATTTACAATCTCGAATAATGCTTAAATCTGAAGTAATCATGTTTCTTTCTTCTTCAAGATTATCGTTTTACACTACACTACATACAACTAAAATATTCAATACAACTAAAATTTATTTTTCATGTTTTTGTTTCCTAGTGTGATATTGAGCATACTGAATATCTATGTATCTTGTTTGAGTTTGAGTTTCTTGTGTTGAATGTGCAGATGGCTTCTTGTGATGATAATCAACCAAATATTGGTAAAAATGATGAGTTAACATATGAAGAATATGAAACACATGAAGATGGTCTTGGAAGTAAAAGCAAAAGGAAAGACAATAAAGAAGGAAGTGGTTAAAATACAAGAAAGAACCAGATCATGGGTTTGGGATCATTACACAAAACAGACGGTTGATGCAAACAAATGCAATTGCAGCTACTGTAAAAAATAGTTTGCATGTACAACCAATTCTAGCACATCCAGATTGAGTAAACACCTACACTCTTGTAAGTCGTATCAGTCATGGTTAGGTGCTATTAAAGATAAAGATCAAATTGTGTTAAGTCCTGATGGTTGTAGTGGTGATATTAAGTTGTCTAGGGTCTCTGAAGCTGTGTTTAGAGAAGCATCGAATGAGTTGTTGGTATTAGCTGAATTACCTTTAACATTCATAGATGGTTTAGCTTGAAAACATATTTGTTCCAAAAAACTCTATAAACCCCATTCTAGGAGAACAACCACTAAGGATATCGTACAAATGTATGTTGAGAAAAAAATCTCAAATGAAAATGATTCTAGGGAAAAACAAGCAGAAGTGTCTATAACTTCATCTATTTGGGTGGCTCCACATGCTCAAGATAGTTTATGGAAATAACATCTTATTTTGTTGATTATTCATGGAAGTTGAAAAAAATGTTATCAAGATTTAAGAATGTTGCATATGAGAGGAGTAAAACAATATGCAATGTTCTTCTTGAGTGTTTGGATGAGTGCGACATCAAGAGAGTATTTTCCATCACAGTAGACAATGCTACTGCAAACAATACAGTTATGGAAAAATTCAAAGGAACAAATGATACATTGGTTCTAAAAGGTGAGTATATGCATATGAGGTGTGCAAGTCAAATTTTGAATTTGGTTACGACACAAGGTTTGTAAGAGATAAAGAAAAATGTGGTTGCTATTAGAAATGACATCTTGCATGTAAGGTCTTCAACTAATAGGCTGAAATCATTAAGGTTTGTGTTGCTACAGGAAAGATTAAAAGGGGAAGCTTGTGTTAATACTAGATAGAACTCCAGTTACCTAATGCTTGAACAAACTCTTAAGTTCATATTAACTTTTGAAAAAATGGCGGCTGAAATAAGCCTTATAATGACTACTTTTTGGAAACATTGTAAGTAAAGAAGATGATTGAAGAAGATTGTGAGACTGTCATTGTGAATAGAAATAAGAAGACTAAGAGGATTGGACCACCTACTAATGAAGATTGGGATTCGTCCGACTGGTTAGTGCAATTACTTTTCATATTTTACAAGTTCACTTTGGTTCTTTATGCTTCAACATTTGTTGCTTCTCATTAGATCTACAATGAGATAGTCACTATTACTAAGAACCTTACTCCCTTAAGCAAAATTGCTGATCCTTGTGAGGTTTTAAGACAAAAAGCCTTGACAATGTTAAAAAAGATAGAAAACTATTGGGATCCTTTCGGTGATAAGGTAGAGATGAATAAGATGATGATTGTAGCAAGTGTTTTTGATCCTAGAAAACAGATGAAGTATGCTCGGTTTTGTTTTGATACCTTCTATGGTAAAAACAATTATGAGTCTACTCATCTAAATGATTCAATTAATGGTGTATTGAAGGATCTGTTTGAAGAGTATAACATTATAGTGAAAAAGGTAATAATCAACCTAGTTTTGGGTTAGCGGCATCTTCTCAATCTCAGTCCCAAGAATCACATAATCAGTCTCAAGAACAATTTGGTGGTGGATTTAGTGAGAGAACGATATTTGGTAATGATGTTGGTTATGAGAGCATGAATAGTATATACAATGAGATAATTCAAGAAACAAGAATAAAAGATGAGTTCAATGAGTTGTAAATGTATTTGAAAGACAATGTAGAGAATCTCAAACTTCTAAATGATTTAGATTTTGGCTTGTTGTCATGGTGAAAGGTCAACCATGAGAAAGATCTGATTATATCACTAATAGCAAGAGATGTTCTTACAATGCAAGTGTCTATAGTAGCCTCGGAATATGCATTGTCACTAGTGGTAGAGTCTTGAATCCTTAGAGAAGTTGTTTGACACATTACATGGTTGAAGTATTGATGTGTACCGAACAACAGTTGAAAAGTGAAATTCACATCAATGAAAAAGGAATCATAACAATCCAACAATTGCTTGCTGATGTAGAATTGCAGATGATCCTAGAGAGGTAACTTTTAGTTCTCTTCAATATTTAGTTATGGAATTTCTATAGTTATGTTTTATAATACTTATGTCTAAATTTGTTTCTTAATTTTTGTAAAGTTTGAACTACTAAGGAGTTTAGAGTGAAAGTAACATTTATAGAGTTTGTATAGATTTTGATATATATATATATATATATATATATATATATATAGTTTCGATTTGGTGCTCGTAGTGTTTCCTCTTTAGCTTGGCTTATGCCCAATCAAGAAACAAGCTTTGTGACAATTGGTCAGCGAGTCCTTGCAAGCCATCTAAAGTAATTCATAATCTTATTTACTTCGTAGATTATTGAAGAAGACTTGAAGAATGAAGACTTTCTTTATCACTTTAGAGAGCTTAAGTTGTTTCAAAACTCAATTTGATTTTTTTAATCTGTATTGGAATTGATTTTGAGTTTTGTTTGGAATTGAGACTGATTTTGAGTTGTTAAATAATTGGTTTTGAGTTGTTTTGGACATACTTTTGTCTAAAATGTTTTGGGTATTATGAAAAAATTTTGGATAATTTATAAGATTACGGGTATTTTTATATTTTCGGGTTCGTTTGGATCTGAAATACCCAAAAACATTAGGACCCAAAATCTTTTGAGTTTTTTACGGTTCTGAGATTTTGGACCTAGACCCTCCTAAACCCGACATGGTACCGACCCAAAAACCATTCGGTTCTAAAATGGGTCCAAAACTCTTACACCCTAAAATTCGGACCCGATCGGATCTTATTCGAATCCGGCCCGAGGACTCGAATGCCCAGTCGTATAAAGATGAAAAATAGAAGCGACAAAAAGAGAATGTACGAAAGAAAAGGTATCGGAATTTGACTCAGAAACAAAAAAACGCTATAATATCATAAATTGTGAGGTAAAAATCTTGCTTTGATTAATTATTATCAGAAGCAATACATAACTGAACAATTACACATTATATAAAATGTAAAATATATTACAACTATGTGATTTTTTTGTCAAATTTCATTTCATTAATATAAACATGTCACAATCATTGCATTCAATTACTTGCATTAGTCAATTAACTTTTTTAGTTAGGTCATCAGCTATAAGATTGAAATGGCGTGGTACAAAAGATAGTATGATGTTATCAATAAAATTGCATCAAGTGCTTGATATCCATAATATAAATGATGATATCTTTGATCTAGTTTGAAAACTTTTGCGTTTCCTATCTAAAGGTTGAGAATACGTCTACATGTTGCTTCGAATCACTTAGCAGATGGATTGATTTGTAATTTAGACTTCTAGCAACCATTAAGGCTTCAAACATAGCACAACATTCTACTTCAAGATCAGAAGAGACATGATCAATGGAAGAGTATCCTTTTATAAGCTTTCGGTCATGTTGATAAAGTACATAATCTATTCCTGCTTGTGTCCTTTCTGATAGCCAATATCCATTTGTAAAAACAATGAACTCATTTAGATCAGAAACATAGTAAATAGTTGAGACAAGGAAAGAATTTTGATGATGCCTAGTCCTCCATGTTGCAATTGCTAAATTATTCCTTTGATCCAAATGGCTCTCACTCTAGCTTCGAGAATTAACCATCGCCTTATTTATTGTGTCTGGTATACTCCTCCTTATATTACTGAAAACAAGACCATTTTTTTGCTTCCAAGTTCACCATCCCAGGAAGAAAACAAGATTATCAGAGCCAACCTCAGATTTTGAAAAAATGAGGTTGAGCTTGTGAATAAAAGAATCGCTCGGTGATTCACTGTGAAAACATGGGGTTGGATTGAGACTCCAAATTTCCTTTGCTAATCGACATGTAAAAATTAAATGATTAATATCTCCAGCTTTTTCCCCACAAGCTGGACACAAAGGATCAATGCGTATTCCCCTTCTGTTAAGAAATGTTAAGACTGGTAAGGAATTATGTCCAACCTGCCACACAAATATTTTATCTTACCAGGGATGCTGAGATTTCACAGTTGTTTAAGTAAACCATTAAGACTTGTATCATGTATCTTCAAAGGTTGTATGTTATGAAAAATATAGTGACCAGACCTTACAGTGTATTGGTCGTTCCTAGTATACATCCAAAGAGGTTGATCTTTAATACCATAGAAAATGACCTGATACGAGAGATGTATTCAACATCACCAACATCCAGATAATTCCTTAGCTTCTATTGGGACCATCCTATACCAGAATCATCCAACAATTCATTCATCGTCTAATAGCTACCATTGGCTCAGGTTGAGGTATCCATCTATCATTCCACACCCTAATAGATTCTCCATTACCTACTGACTAGTATAAAAATTTTTCTATCAATGTGATTCCTTGATAAATGCTATGCCATGCATAACTTGTATTACTTCCTCTGGACAGGGTCGGTCCTGAGCATACGCCAATGAAACATTGGCTTATATCCCTCATATTTTATAAGTCCGTTCCAATATAAAATAGGTTCCCGAAACTTATAATTATATATATATATATATATATATATATATATCTCTTTTAATGGCAAAAAAAAACAAATAGATAAAATAGTAAGAAAAAATTATGTGTAGTGCCATATTAAGAGAAGAACTAAACAATAATGTCATATTGATCGAACATTAGAGAGACTACCATATTCACTTGGATGAAAAGTCACATCTACCCTCCTGTCAGAATGATTTAACATTAATTTTTTTAACTTTTTAAAAAAATCTGTTGCAAGATATACTATACATTTTTTTGCCTTGATTCTCTCAACGTCTCTCCACTTTTTCTAATAATAATATTAATAAAAATAAGGTTGAAAAAGGTAAGAGAGACTGACTCTCTTTTCTCCTTCCCCATTCTTCTTTCTAACCTTCTCTGCAAATAATTCTCTCTCTAAAAACTCTCTCTCTAGAAAATTTCGAAGCTGACTCATAAAGACTTTCTTTTTTTCTGCTTCTCTCAAAATGGTGATTGAAGATCAAGAGAACATTACCCATGAAATTAGGCCTAAGAACTAAATAATTATGGTATTTTAAACATAACCCTTTTCTTCTAGTTTTCGATTTACTTATATGTTCTCAAGATGTTTGTGTTTTTATATTCGATTTTTATTGTTTTCTTTTCTCTTCTGGGTTTGTGGTTTTTAATTAAATTTTAATATGATAAAAAAAGCAATGTTCTTTAGTGACATGCTCTATTTTATTATATTTTGAAGAATCCGAATAACATGCTATTTTGTTACTTTTAACACGAATATGTAACATTTCTCGGTTATATATATATATA
>OVBE01011602.1:0-14032 GCA_900406425.1 Iberis pinnata
AAATATATTATTGGTCTTATCTTATTCTTTTTATTTTACTTCAAGATAAGGTCAACACTTAGGAGAAATTGCATAGCTTTGTGATAGATAGGAAAGATAGTTGAATCTCGCCGGAACAGGATTCCCGCTATCTCGCCGGAACAGGATTCCCGCTATCTCGCCGGAACAGGATTCCCGCTATCTCGCCGGAACAGGATTCCCGTCATCTCGCCGGAGCAGGAGTCAACCGGCCAACGTTGCATATCAAACTTTTTACCGAAGCTTAGATTGCATTTTGGAAAAATAATCGGGATTTGAGAATCAAATCGATCTAATAGCTCGAAATTTTACACAAAATTTTAACGAGAGTCAAGAAGAAACAATGAGATTGAAGAATTTCAGGAAGGAAAAATGAAGGAGAAAATAGTGACGGCGAGAGATGGTGAATTTTTTTTTTTTTTGTTAAACGACCAATGACTTAGTGACACGATAGGGTTTTTGAGGGATTCTAAAATTCCTTTGTTGAGAAACGGTTATGTCATTTAATTTTTGTTTTCATTTATATTTAAAGCTTTTAATTTTACATACTCACTTAATATACTTTTCTAATCCACCGATGAAGATGGTCTAATAAGTGACTTCCCACAAGGGCCTAAGCTCAACTACACATTTGACATTAATTAGATATCATGGCACACGACGAGAGGTACCAATATGAAATAAGTATATGTTTTGTTTTGTTTTTTTATACTAACTATTCAAAATTATGTGTTTTTTTTTCATGTACTATTAAATAATTAATTTTCACAGACTACTACCGACAGTGTCTTTTACTGTTCGCTCCTTCTAATTGGCTCAGAATGTCCCTTTCTTTACATAGTACTAGTACATTTTCATGTTTCTAAATTTTACTATTTATATAATTATTTACCAAACAAAAATAGGTGTTTAGTAAAATAAAGTAGAATGACATTCCCAAGAAATACAAATATAAATATATATAGAGAGGAAGAAATATAAATTGAAAATAAAGTACATCGATGTACGGTGGCAATATCTTCTTTTAAACCCTCTTTTCCAATCAGAGTTTTTGGTCTTACTTTCAAAATAATTTTTGTTTTTGTAAATTTTTAATTAAAGTTAAGGAGTTGATACTTTCGAAATGTTTGTGGTCTCGTGACACTAGTTAGTAAGCAAGTGACCACTAAGAACGCTCCTAACTTGAATATAAATTAATATTAGTATTAATTTACATGTAAACTACATTATTGATTCTATAATACTATACTAATATAGTTTTTTGTTTAAATTCTTTTGATTTTTTTGTTCTTGAATCACGTGACGTGACAGAGGACGGTGATCCCAAAGTAAACAGCAAGAACACGTGCGGCCTCATGTGCCCATAATGACACCGATTATTTATTATATGAATTTTAATCTTAGCAACACTCGTTCCTTTTTTAACTTTCTAAGTCAAATTTCGAAGAATAAATTACACTCATAGTATATATAGTAAAATAGAAAAGAAGTCATCTTTTTTTTTAATAATCTCTTTCTGACGAATAACATGCAACAAATGACAATATGCTCTTCCTTTATCCCCCTTGTCTCCTTCTTTAATATTTATATTTTTTTACAAATTAATCACTTTTATTAATTCCATATTAATTAGTTTCACAACTTGTCAAGCAACACCTAAGAATGTTAGTATCAAATATTGGTTTAACGTTTCTAGCAATATATAAGTTACCTATCAACGTTAACTACTTCAAATAATAATATTTGTAGTCTATAAATTAGGAGAAACAAAGATAATAAGATAAGACATGTGATTTGATAAAATAAAGGATGCGTACCAAATGAATATAATGATTTTTTTTGGTAGAAAATGAATATAATGATTTTTTTACTAGAAGAAGTGATTTGTTTTAGCCATATATATTATATTATATTCCCTCTTTTTAAAATATAAGATATTTTAGAAAATAATTTATGTTCTAAAATATAAAATATTTTCGTATTTTTATTCACATTTTAAAACTATTAAATAATCCACATCTAATAATAAAATGTCATAATAAAATGTCAGTTTGTTATTGATTGGTCTAAAATATATATAATATTGTAAATAAAAAAACAAAATTTTTTAATATATACATTTTTAACCAAAACATCATATATTATTTTAGAACGGAGGGAGTATTATATTATTGGGTTGTTAGCTTTTACATCTTGGTTCCTATATTATTATCCAAGTTACAAAAACTGAGCTCATAATGGATAACAAAAAGCGTCAAGTTTGAAAAGTTTTTTTTCGACAAAGCCCATTAGGCATTGTATGTATAAAATAATGAAGAAGTAAAGCGTTAACTGAGAATAATATGACAAACCATATAATATTAATCCAAGGGATTTTAATTATTTAAACTAATCAGTTGCTTTGCTAGCATTGTATGCGTTGACAAGCTGAGTTTGGACTTCGTTAGACACTGCACTGTGTTCTTTATATTCCATTGTGAATTCTCCTTTTCCTTGTGTCATGGATCGTAGTGATGTCGAATATCCAAACATGTTATTCAATGGAACATGAGCTTGGATTACTGAATCATCACCCTCTTGATCGTTTCCAACTATTATACCTTTCCTCCTGTTAAAAATATTCAACAAGTGTTGAGTTTATCTAATAACCAACAAAAGAAAAAAACGGTTCCGGATCAGTTCCATTTTCACTCAAATTACCTGATGGTTCTTAAGATGAAGAACCATGGGTATCGGGTAGGAACCAGAACTGAACCGAGAATCGATGGGTAAAACCGAATACCCCAACATATATATATATATATATTTAAAAATCGGGTTAGGTTTCGTCAATTAGCAAATTCTATTATCGGTCTTTTTCGTTTTATCGGGTATTTTATTCTATTATCGAGTGCTTCTCGTTTTATCGAGTATTTTATTCTATTATCAGGTACTATTCGTCTTAAATTTTCGGGCATTTTATTCTAGTATCGGGTACTTTTTTGTTTTATCATATATTTTTTAAAAATACGGGTCTGAAATACTCGGAACCGATTAAGAACCGAAAAATTCGGGTAATTTACGGTTCCACAAACATAGAACTAAACCGACCCGGAACCGAAAATCTGAAAAAGATCAACTGGGTATTAAAATTCAGGAACCGAAAAACCGAAACCGAATGGTTCCGATCTGGAACCGAACCGAATGCCCGAAAGCCCATCCCTAGTTTATTATTATTACCAATAGAGCAAAGGAGAAGGGTTTAAGGTTTTATTACTTGTTGATGTCACCAGCAACAGTACCCTGAAACTCTGTTGGTACTTTTAACTCAACCAACATAACCGGCTCTAAAATCACCGGTTTAGCCGCTGTGTAACATAATCTGAATGCATATATTGCTGCCATTTTAAACGCAAGTTCACTTGAATCTACTGCGTGTGATGCTCCATCTGTTAATACTATTCGTAGATTCTCTACTGGGTGACCAATTAATGACCCTCTGCAATTGAACATTACACAATTAGTAACAATTTGAAACAAGAATCCAAAGGAGAAAGACACACTACTAGTAACTCACGAGTTTGCAGCTTCTTTGAAACCTTTTTCAATTGCTGGTATAAAACCAGATGGAATCGCTTGTCCAACTATCATGTTTTCAAATTCAAACTTCTCTTTAGATCCTGGTGGTAGAGGTTCCACGTACCTAATAATCGCGATAATATTAAGCAGACATAGAAAAGATCCAAACCTAACCACATGATCCTTTAGAGTCTCTGATACTCACCCGGTAACTCTACCGTACTGACCTGCTCCTCCACTTTGTTTCTTATGTAAATAGTCGAACTCAGCTCGCTGAGTGATTGTCTCTCTAAAATTGACACGAGGTTTGCCCACAGTCGCATCAACCTGTTTAGAATTGACCAAAAATAAGGAAAAATCCGAGATTTTCTTGTCGATCAGAAACGAGAAAGTGAAGAGTATTGTGCAGGCACCTTATATTCTCTCCGGATGCGTTCAACATATATGTCCAAATGCAATTCTCCCATACCAGAAATAATCGTCTGTCCCATCAAGGTTAAATATAAAGATCATTGGTCTTGAATACTACACGATGAAACAAGAGAGAGAGAGGAACAGAGTTATTTAGATGATACCTGGCCACTCTCGGGATCCAAACCCACCCGGAAAGTAGGATCCTCCTTCTGGAATCGATTCAATGCTTTCGAGAACTACCACCATGAAAAGAAATTCAGATGAAAAGTACTCAAAAGGCAGGAATTAGGAGACATACGAAGTTCTTTTAGCTACAAAGTTTAGAGAAGTTACCTGTCCACCAGAATCTTTTGAAACAGGTTGAACAGCCAAAGACATAACAGGTTCAGGAACACTCATCGATGTCATTGTGTACTTGACTGATCCATCAGTAAATGTATCACCTGATATTATAATGAGGTTAAGTGATGACCCAGCAAGAAACACAGTATCAGAATTTCATCCCAGAATATGTCACATCACGGCCACACCCAAAGAAGGAAATTATGTTAAATATTAACAAATACAGAATTTTGGACTCTACCTGATGCACATTCGACACCAAACACAGCTACAATTTGTCCAGCGTGTGCTTCTTGAATATCCTAAAAACAGAATAAACTTAGAGAATATTCGACTAGGCAGAATGCTAAAATTGCCAACGGGAGCTAACATAATGGCATCTTAAGGTGAAAAATAAACTGCAAAAACATGATTTACCTCCATATCATTAGAATGCATACGGACCAAGCGTGGAACCTGCATCAAGAAACATCAAATTGCATTTAAACAAAATCAAGCATCACAACTGCAACTTCAAAGGGTAAAAATCAATAAATGACAATCTAGTCTGAATTTCAGAATTTTAAGTTTATGATTCTCTTTATTCATGTCAAGCCAGGGACAAGAACTTGTAGTGTGAGTTGGTATAAAGCTATGCACACGACGTCATGGCGCTGAAAATGACAAAACAATGCTAAGATCCATGAACCAACCTTTATTCTCTTTCCAGTATTGACATTTATGATAAAATCACCCTTCTTAATAACACCTTCGTATACTCTTCATTAGCAAAAGAAACATGAGTTAGCATTCAGCTAATCACAAACTTATGCATGAGAGACGCAGCACAAAATACTTTAGTATTTAGTAAGCATCCCTCCTCTAATTTAAAAGGCAGCACCCAAGAGGAAGATCCAGCATTTACCTTAGATACGTCAGCTGACCAAAGCGTCCTTCCTCTAATTTAAAAGCAAGAGCCACAAGAGGTCCATCTGGAGACCCAGTCAAAGTTACCTGAAACTCATTCCTTTAGAACCAGTATATTCTGTCACATAAAAATATATTGCAAGTAGAGTACCCTCTCTTCATTGTTGTTCTGGTCAAGAGCATAGTTATTGACTTCAACTGGACAAGGGAGATAAGTAAGAACACCATCTAGTAAAGGTTGTACTCCCTGAAGACAAATAAGTAGCACGCATGATGTTGAAAACTTTATAATATATACGACAACAGAAAAAAGATAAATTTAACTAAAAGTACTATCCAAAACTGCACATATGTCATCTTTATCTCCAAAGAAGCAATTACCTTGTTTTTGAAAGCACTGCCCATAAATACAGGAACAAATTTTTGTGCTATGGTAGCTCTGCGAATAGCTTCCTGCACGTATACACATCAAGTTAAAAAAAAAAAGGTATAGTACGAAAACTGCAAGTAAAAGTGCAGTGATATCCAAACACGGCGATTCATGGACACTAAACCTGAAAGATAACACAATGAATTTAAAGACAATGCCTAAGAAAAGGCGAAGCGTTAGGACCCACATGATTCAACATTCTCTCAGGATTGATATCTGTTTACATGAAGTTAATTAAATAAATATCTATCTAATTTTGAGAACCATCTTCCTCTGTTTATGCAATGAATACATGCATACATCGTTGATGAGTTAAAGAACAAACACCATAGAAGAAAGAACAAAACCTCAAGCTCAGCAGCAGAGACAGGCTCATCATTTAGAAATTTTTCAGCGAGTACATCATCAACTTCAGAAACTATCTCTATCAGTTCTCGCCTCTTCTCCGCAACCAAATCTTCCATATCAGCAGGGATCTCACCAGCCACAACATTCTCACTGCAATTTATAGAAGCTCAAAATGTCACAATTTTCTAAACAATCTCCACTTCAATGGTGAAGCTCAAAATGTCACAATTTATACACAATTCTAAAAATGATATAACACAAACCCGCTTGTTCCATGGAAGAAATAAGCTTTCACATGCACTAGATCAATAAGACCCTGGAAATTTTCTTCTAGACCAATCGGCACTTGCACAGCTGCACTATGATGCCTAAGCTTGGCTCTTGCCTAGTAAGTAAAAACAAGAAGAAGATATAACTAGAAAATTCATGCTTCGTTAAACTAAACCATAGAAGGATCATAGATTTTCACACTTGATTCAAGACTTTCCATGGATCTGCTCCCATTCTATCAAGCTTATTAATAAACGCCACTCTTGGGACTTCATATCTCCTCATTTGCCTATCAACTGTAATAGATTGACTCTGTACACCACCAACACTGCATAAGACTAGAATCGCACCATCTAGTACACGCAAAGCTCTCTCCACTTCAATGGTGAAGTCAACGTGACCAGGAGTATCAATGATATTAACCTGACAACAATCAGAAACAAAATTTATAGAAATTGAATAGGATTACTACGTGATTAAGCAAAACATCTCAAAAATCGAACACTAGTGTGATTAAACAAGCTCAACTGAATCACCAAAATCATACGAATCTGAGAAGAAATCGATAATCAAAAATATCTTTCTAAACTAACCTTGTAATCCTTCCAAGTACAGTAGGTAGCAGCGGATTGGATAGTGATACCTTTCTCTCGCTCTAAGTCCATGGAATCCATTTTTGCACCTACGCCATCTCTTCCTCTGACTTCGTGGATCTCATGGATCCGACCCGTATAAAACAAAACACGTTCAGTCAGCGTAGTCTTCCCTGAGTCTATATGAGCTGAGATCCCGATATTTCGAAGTTTTCCCATGGATTCCTTCCACCATGGTTCCTTCTCATCCTTAGCCGCACGAGCAGCACTTCCGGCGGAGAATTGCCTCAGCTGGAAATCTCCAGCTAGAAGCGCCGCTGTCGGAGATGATGACTGTTTCTTTGACGAGAAGAGTCTCCAAAGGAGGTTAGGCGTCGGAGATGACGGAAACCTCGCCATGGTTTGTAGAGACAAGGGTTTTAGGAAATGGGTTTGAGTGAGCTTTTAGACGATGCATTTTCACATTTAAGAAAAAATATAATAAAAAGATATTTTGACTATTAAAAAAAAAGTATTCACGCCCGGTGGGACTCGAACCCACAATCGTTTGATTAGAAGTCAAACGCCTTATCCATTAGGCCACGGGCGCTTTTTGTTTGCTTTTACAATATTAAAAATAAATATTTATTTTATTAATTACCTATTAATTATTATTAATAGAAGAAACAATAGGCAATAGCTCATAATAATATTTTACTTTTCGTTCAATGACATTGAAAATTAAAGTTATGTAAAATGTAACAGTACTAATGAACTTGTTCATATAACAAACTTGCAGCTGGTACAAAAAATTTCTTCGCACAAATCAAAACAGCTTAAAAGAATAAGCAACAAAGATAATCATAGAATGTTGTCCTATAGAGGGACCATCTCGAGATCATTGTGACTTTTGGCAGATGATGGAGATGAAGAAGAAGATGAACCATCTTTTTTCTCTTCAATGTTCATCGCTTGAATTGGAGGAGGATTCATTGTAGTTTGTGATGAATCATCTTCATCAGAAAGATGATTCTTCATCTCTCTGTGTTCTTGACACAAAGCACACCAATGCAAACAACAATGAACCATGCAATGATCACAAGGCGCATTCTACAAGTAAAATCACAATGATTAAATTCACATAACATATCTGAGAATGAAACTGATGTGACCGTTTTACTTACTTTGAGATGATATTTTTTCTGAAGTTCTTGACGGAACAAGCCTGAATAGATAGCACACATCCACCAAGCAAAGAATAGGCCTTCGCATATCACGACTGTTGTTTGAGGATCAATGTAGCCACCAAAGATTGCGGTTAGTGCTGCAAGTGTCATACCTCCTTCAACACATATTGCATGACATACACATGGTTGTGTCCAAGGAATCTCGTCCCTTACAGCTTCAATGTTACGTCCAAATAATACGCACGGACAAAAGAGCCCGGTCCTGCCTGAAAAATTGAGTCAAAGTAGCCTCTTAGGAAGTTAAAAACATAGCATACAAGTGGTTTCAAAAGGCCAAGAGTAAAGCTGAATTGCGCATAAACAAAGGAATGGGCGTTCAGTTTTCGGTTCGGGTACTTCGGATTTCAGGTTATTCGGTTAGGGGCATATAGAAACCGTTCAGGTTATTTAAAAATTCCGGTTCGGATTCGGTTCGGGTCTATTCGGGTTCGGGTCGGTTTACTAATTTTTATTAGGACCCGAAATAGAACCAAAAATCCAAAATATCCGTAAAAATCCAAATTATCCGAACAACCTACATAAAATTCAAGTTAATCGAACCAAAAACCCTAAATATTGAAAACCCATAAACATCAAAGTTACCAACTAAAAACCTACTTTTTCTACCTAAAATCATAACTATTCGATCACAATTACATAATATAGTCATATATACACGGGTTTTTTCGGTTATACTTTCGGATTTCGGTTCGGTTCGGTTCGGGTTTGGATTCGGTTTTTCGGGTTGAGATATATTGGAACCGTTCGGATTATTTGGAAAAACAGTTCGGTTTCGGTTTTTTCGGTTCATATACCCAGCCCTGGCTTAAGGATCATATTTTTGGAGAGTAACAAAACAAGGAGGAAACCTTACAGCTCTCTGGATCTTCAGCACAAGCAAAAATGCCAGTGACCCAGTTTTCATCGGAAGGGGGTTCATAGCTTTCAGGTAGAACTTGCATACATTCATGGCACTTGCGAACATTCAACTGTAAACAATTTGAAACAGAACAAGCAATAGAGTGGTATTAATACATGATCCATTATAATGTTGAGTTTCTCCTTTCATCAGACATTCTCATTTTGAAGGAAGAAGCTTCACTGAAACGTCACTAGATTCTAGCAGAGTTAAGATATTTTGTTTGATGAAACTGATCAGTGTTGAAAACAAATTCTCAGAACACGTAATCCTAATAACAAATCTTATGGTATCCTAATCACAATGATCTAATACACGACGAATCACGAACGGCGGGAGAAATACAAGATTTATCAGAGAAGTCAAATCATCAAAGAATGGTAATACGCGTCCTCAATCAAACACAGCCAAGTGAGGTCTAGATCGACACAAACAACAATCGAAACCACTAAGAACTATATTATCTAAAACCAAACCGATTCGGATACAGATCTGAAGTTCTTCTAGAAAGCGTGAAATAGATAAAATGTAGAAGGAGAGACTACCTGAGGAACATCTATGGGCTGATTAAGCTCTCCCGGGGTGATATCTTCAACAGGAGCCTGCTCTTTCCTCAATTTCACGTAACGTGAAGCGGCATTTCCATCCGCCATTGAAACCGATCAATAGTGCAATCGAAAAAAACAAGTAATATAGTAGCAAATTTCAAAATCTGAGAATCTTAACACGCGAGGAGCTAAACTTTCGTGAGTCGTCGTGACTCTCCTCTAATCCATGTGAGAAAAAGTCTTTGATAATGTAAACAAATACAGAAATAATGTGAATCACGACGTCGTTTTAACCAACAAACTAGTCAATCAAATATCTAAAATTCTAAATGGTACAAAGCCTTTAAAAGGTAACATATCCAAATGATAACAAAAAAAAACACAGATCTTAGTTCATCCAGTGCTTTGGAGCCATCAATTCACGATCTGCACCAGAACCTTGAGATGCGATTTTTTGAATCCGAGAAGAGAATTCCTCAGCCTGTTCAATGTTTTTTATATTAACACAATCATATACTACTAGTTATTTAAGTACAGTGTGTGTAACACCCAAAACTTACTTTCTCATCAATCCACATTAAGGAACTAAGTTGATTGTTCAAGATCCTGACAACTACATCAAGTGGACTCATCCCATCAATTGCTTCAAGTTCTCCTCCCTGATTTGCATTTACAGATTGTATAATCGATCTGATTTGTTCAGTCATATGCTCCAGTTCTCTTTCTACAAGCTCAGACTGTTCATACCTGAAATCAAAAACCAAAACATAGATCAGGCTATAATGTAAGTATGATGAATAGAGAAAGAAAAAATAACAGACTTGAGAGTTCTCACATTGCATCTCTTGTTGATGCTGCTTCATCATCAAGAAGTGATTTCCTCTCGTCGTTATATATACGTTCAGCTTCTTCCTCCATGCTTAGCAAAGCCTTGTCAACCTTAAACACAAGTCGACAACTCAGATGATTAGTATAAATCACACACATATGATTTCACGCTGCTAAGTTATCCAACCTGATTCCTTGTTTTAACAAATTCAGAATACCTCTTGTTGATGAGTCTCGATCAATTCTAGTTGTCGTTCCAAACTAGATTGCGTTTCAACCACTTTCGCAACTTCAGTCTGTATGGTGTCAGAAGAATGTATCTGAAGATTCGAAAAGACAAGAGACTCGATTCGAATAGTGACTATATAATAGAACAAAGTAAACTCACCTCAAGTCTCAAAAGAACATCACGGTTCTGCAAGATCCGCTTATCCCAGTCTGCTATTGCATTTGCTTGTTTCCGGAATCTTCCTGTACGCTCTTGTAATTCAGTATTCCATTCCTTGATAATCTTCAAACGCCAAAAGAAAAAGATTTGAATATTATAAAACTATAACATGGCCAAAAAAAATGAATTCAGAAGAGGGAAAAGATCTACCTCCTCAACAGTTTTGCCAGTTATTTCAGATGGCAACTTAGGAGAACCAGCCACTGTAGCTGCAACAGTGGTGCTTGTCCTATTACAAACAAGATACACATAACAAGGAAACAACATCAGCTAGCATGTACAGCCATATTGGTCATAATACATAGGTCACGATGTGAGAAGAGTAGAGACATAAACGGTATGAAATGAAAAACAGTAGAAACAACATGATGAGACCAGGAAACAATAACAAAGCATATACATTTCTTACTAAAAATGAGCATACCCACTACTCGAAGCAACAACAAGAGATGTTTGTGTTGTAGTAGCAGAACTAGTAGCAGTAGTAGCAGCAGTTGCAGTAGAAGATGCAAGACCTGAACAACAATACTTCTTTTAGAGACAAAACATATAGCTTTGTGATACGCAGAAGGCAAACCATAGCATAATAACTGAGTGTATAAGCTTCTCTAATTTCTAATCAATAACTTCAAAAATTCTCTAACTTTCTATTCCATACTCATTGAACATAAATAGGATAAGCTTACTGAAGGAGGGTGCAGTATTAGTAGTTAGTGGTTGTGAGGATGATGCAGGCATTGATGTTTGGGGTATAGCAAAACCAGTAAAAGAGCTAGTAGTTCCAGAGGCAGAAGTTGTGCTATTAAAACCAAATCCTGTAGCAGCAGAAGTAGCTGGAGTGCTATTTGCTGCAGATGAACCCACACCAAACGAAGGGAAAGTCGCAGCTGAAGAAGATGGTGCATTAGTGGCAGCTGGAGTCGAAGAAGAAGTGGTGGTGGTGGTTGCAATAGAGAACAATGCTGGGGATGAAGTAGCTGCAGGAGCTGAGCTTGCGGTTGAAAGGTTAAACCCCATAGAAGATTGAAAGGTTGAACTTGCAGGTGGACCAAATGAGAAGGAGGAAGATGATGAAGTCGTTTGTGAAGGAGCAGAAGCAGAGACAGTAGGCAACGAACTTCCTGTGCTTTTCAAGAAAGAGAATCCTGTAGAAGCAGATGATGAATTGGTTGTAGTAGAGGTTGTGATGGTGGATACTCCAAACGGAGATGGTGAAGAAGCTGTTGCGCCTGAAGAGGACGATGCAAAGAGAGACGGTGTTGAACCGGCTGACGAAGAAGATCCAAAGATGGATGGTGACGAACCAGTGGCTCCAAAAATGGACGGTGAGGAGGCAGGAGCTGACGACGGCGTCGCACCAAAGATTGATGGTGAGGAGCCAGAGGCTGACGATTGCGCCGCACCAAATATGGACGGTGAGGAGCCAGAGGCTGAAGAAGACAACGCGCCAAAGATTGATGGTGAGGAGCCAGAGGCTGACGATTGCGCCGCACCAAATATGGACGGTGAAGAGCCAGAAGCTGACGATTGCGCCGCACCAAATATAGACGGCGAGGATCCAGTGGCTGACGATTGCGCCGCACCAAATACGGACGGCGAGGAGCCAGTGGCTGACGATTGCGCCGCACCAAATATAGACGGTGAGGATCCAGATGTTGACGATGGAGTGCCGAAAAGAGGAGCGGTTGAACCAGCGGTTGATGAGGATGCGGAGAATAAGGTTGAGGAAGATCCGAATAGTGACGATGCCGGGGTTGAGGAGGAGGAAGAGGCACCGAACGGAGATGGTGCTGAAGCAGTTGCAGAAGAAGAAATGCCAGGCTGAGAAGCCGAAGAAGTTACAAATCCGAAAGGAGAAGAGCCAGTAGAAGCCGCAGAAGCATTAGTAGTAGATGAACCAAACAATGAAGGAGAAAAACCAGAAGAAGAATTGGCAGTTCCAAATCCAAATGAAGGAGAGGAAGCAGCAGATGACCCGAATCCAAACCCGGTGGATGCGGGAGTTCCAAAACCAAATGAAGGAGCTGCAGAAGAAGCAGGAGCAGATACAGTTGAACCAAAGCCAAATCCAGTAGCTCCGGCGGAACTAGGGTTTGAAGACTGGTTAAAGGAAAAACTTAGAGGGGATGAGGTAGATGAAGCAGAAGAGGATCCGGTAACGGAAGAAGATCCGAATGAGAACCCACCAGTGGAGTTGGATTGACCAAACGAAGGGAACCCCGACATTGCGTTTCTCTCTATACTTTCAAACTCTCACTTGCTCGCTCTTCTTCGCCGGCGTACCGAAAATAATGGGGTTTTGCAGTAACAAAAACACGAAAGGATATTAAAACCTCTGGCTCAACTAGCATTTTTCGGCCCAGCCCAATAAATGTATAGACTGGTATTGTTTTTTTTTTTTTCCACAAACTGACATTTTATATATGGTAATCAAAGAATACATTGTTTTGGATCAATAAAGGACAATAATCGAAAATGAAACAATCCAAGTCTGACTGTAAAGCAAAACGTGAGAGAGAATCTGCACAGGAATTGGCACAACGAGGAACGTATTGTAGCTCAAATGCGTCGAAGCTTCTCTTCAAATTGCATTTATGAACAACTCGAGTCTGAAATTCTTTGAACGGGACTGAAAAACTTGAATTAAAGAGAGATTCTCACTTTCGAAGATTACCTTACGGTATCCGAGAGACCAAGAACATTGTATTCCCCATTAAAGCAGTGGTCTCCGCCTCTTCAATGGATGGTCTACCTTCAAACTTACCATAGCCACAATGTAAAACAGAACCATAATTGTCTCTAATTATCCATCCAAGTCCAGTAAAAGGAACATCCTTTGGGATACTTACATCAACGTTACATTTAACAAGGAGATTGCCAAGAATGAACAATAGGAGACCTGGTACAAATGGAGTGTTGAGAAACAAAGTTGTACCATTCATTTGCATTAGTGTAAGAGAGTGGCCAACTAGTTTGAGGTGAGGTCAATTTATGTTGAAAGAGAATGATGTTTCTGACTTTCCAAATCAACCATAAGACAAATATCGGTATCAAAGGAGGAAGAAGATCACCTTGGGATTGTTGTATTTGCTGTAATAACGAGATTAAAACAAAGCTAACCGTTGAGCCATTTTCCATAAGCGTTGTAATGTATAAGTTTAACCTTATGATTACAAACATGTAATCCATCCCATAATCGCCACTA
>OVBE01011603.1:0-14032 GCA_900406425.1 Iberis pinnata
TATATATATATATATATATATGTGTGTGTGAATTTCTCTAGCTTTTTGAAGGTCCACATTTTCTTAAACAAAAAAACCAACAAATTTTGTATTTGTGCTTTCAAAAATGGGCCCGGAAAATATCTGTTTAATACTGAAAAGGTTAATGGTATATATTCTAAAACCATTATGTCAAATATGAAAAGAAAAACAAATGCAACAGTTTTATGCTCCACCACAAGTTTTGTTTCAATGAATGCCACTACACTTGGATGCTTCAAGTTGTTTTATGCTAAAAATAAAAAAAAAATACTTTTTTGATAATGCCAAAAATAAATTAGAACCTTAAAAAATATGTTAGTCTTTCTTTTTTTTTTTTTTTTTTTCACTGTTAGGCCATCTTATTGCGATAGAAATAAATAAGTTGCATGTATTGAAATTGAAATGGATCCCATCTAGAAGTTCTGTCAAATCGCTCATTAAAGCTTGAAAAAGCCATCCACAAAAAATGTTTAGATTCTCAGAAAAGAAAACATAATAATGTGGGAACAGGGCCGGGCCGACTATGAGATTTTGGCGGTTTGAAACAAAATTAAAAAAAGTTAAGACTTATAATTTATCTCATTGTTTTTGGGCATAAAAAACAGATATATATATATATATATATATAGAATTTTAAGTTTTGGGGTCTATTAACTATGAAGATGAGCTGATAAAATATGTGGGCTATAGGCGAATGTTTCATACGGCTTTGCTCAGGTTCGGTCATATGGGGTAAATATGCTAATGTCCATTAGGTCAAGTGGATCTTGGAATACTTGTGTTACCTCTAGGTTTTTTTATTTGTTTTTCTTTATTAAGGAAGTGTAATATTATATCACTTACATGAAACCATTCATGAGAAGAAACATGTTTGAGTGAAATAATTCTTGTGTTTAAGTTCTAATCTAATTAATAATTCTCAACCGGAACTTCTAGTTCTGGTGGTAAAAGGTTCACAATTGTAATTTTTGTCATATGAGTTTGAATTTCGGTCACCGTTAATCAAAATAGAGTGAATTTTGGCGGCCCTCATGGATACATTCGACGACTGCAGACGTTTTATACCTAGTCAGAGTTTTTCAAAATCCTAGATACCGGAATCATAAAAAAAAAAAAATAATAATTCTCCTTGCTTAATATGAGTTGATTTTGACCATATTTTTTCTTCATAAAAATATGTTCTTACGCTTACTTTTTTCAATAGAGATTTTATAAGATTTTTCATGTTTGTTTTTGAGTATAATAAACACAATAATGAACACATATAGCATTAAAGAGTAGTTAAAGAAGAATAAGACAATATAGCCTCTCTATTCTCAACTAGTATAAAAACATCTATTAATTCCTAAATAAGACTATAACACCAAACCTCTCTCCCTAAAGAAATACATTTTTGCTAACTTCTAAACTTCAGTGACTTATATAAATACTTATTTATTTTCCTTTGGTCTTTAATTACTACTACATTTTATAATTAAGAGACTTTCAAATTATCAACTAGCAACCAAACTACTTATTAATGAACAATTTGAAAATTGTATATGCAAAGTAGCTAGGTACCATTTTCTAGACTTCTTGTGGAATTAGTGACCAGATTTTTGGGTATTCCAATATATTAATGAATCTGTTTTTTCGATATTTTTTGCAATAATATATATATATATATATATGAATTACGGAATCTTTAAAATATAAAATACAGTTATATAAAAAATTATTTTAAAACCAAAAAATTATGACCTCCAAAATTAAAATCTGCTATAATTAGTGATAATGTGGTTTACTTGAGAATAACAATAATAACAAAACATTTTGTTGAAAGAATGGTGGCATTCCAATTATCGGATCCCACTACTAGTCCTTTAGATAACTCAAGTTCCGAGATATCTAGTCAATTTTCCTCTTGCAAAGACCAAGAGAGATCAATCCTATTATCATCTGCCTCTTTAAAAGAGAATATGGATATGCGTTTTTTTCTCTCTTGGAGAGTGATTTTCTCGATAAAGATGGAACTCCTCCTTGCGCACCCCTCCTCTTGGCTTCTCAAGTCGAAGAAACGGAAATTTGTCCAAACCATTTTGTCATCTTGTGTAATGGTTGGTTCCCTTTGCTTAGCTAAGAAAGCAAACTTTAAGTCTTTCACATATCTCAAGTTGCTTAGCTTATTTGAATCTGGCGTTATCGGTTTATCAAGAACCGTCAAGTTTGTGTATTTATCCTTGTTATGCTTTATGTATTTCATGTTTATTTTGGCTGTTAAGCCTTTAGCTCGGGATATGTCTGAAAACTTTTATCACTATGTAAATGTTTAAGTTTGAAATGAATGTACAAAAAAAACATTTTGTTATTATTACTAATAAGACATCTTTTGGAGCACTTGTTGTTGGCTGCCACTCCTTTGACTTGTTGTTTATTAAGATCATAACATAAGACATTAATTCTTTATTTCACACTTTTACTTCCTTGTTGTAATTGGCTTTGTTTTGCATGATTAATATGATATATTTTCTTGTTTTTTATATTTTAAAATCATTGTTAAGAAAGAAGATGAAATATAGAGTTGTAAAATTTGGAGCACTATTTTTCTTTTCATTGTTTTAATTTATAGATCACAATTGATCGATCTATTAATCAAAAATTATTTCTTTAAAAAAGAAGAGAATTTGCAATTGTATAACAAATGGTCAAATTTAATTTATGATCAGGTGAAAAGACAATAAAAATAGCAACTATTATATTACTTACTTATCTTCCATTTGGAATGTAGGATATGGGCCCGAACTCCTTAGACCCAACAAGGTCAGGTCCGCAAAGAAGGAATGACGAGGTAAAGGCTCATCTCGTTGACTTGCCGAGGCGCGTGGTATCGCCGACACAACTGTACACCTAGCCTCTCTCTAGCGCGGTGAATAGTGACCTACGAGTTAAACCGCCGGATGAACTGAGCGCCTAGCTAACCGCCCACAATGATGACAAAACCAGTATAAATAATGAGCGACCCCGAAGCGGAAGAGGGTTGGAAATTAGAGAGAGAAAGCTTTAGAGAGAAGTCAGACCTCCGGACGACGACCTGAACTTTCTCCACATAACATTTCGACAACCTGAGCTTTTCTTTGGAGCTTCTTCGACGAACTAAATTCTTTTGTAAGAATCACCAAGCGCGTGGACTGTCGACGCGCCTCTCACTGTCAAGTTGTAACCTTTCTTTATCAAATACGATCTCAAATCTTCGAATCGACGATCCTAGATTCAACATAGAACATTAATAAAACAAACAAATGAACAAAAACGTCTAATTTACAACAACAACAAAAAACGTTGACCAACAAAAAAAAAAACAAACAAACGAACAAAAGCCAAATCGAAAAGGGATGACTTATTATATGGTTTGTATTGGATGATTTTAATAAACTTGATTTTGATCAAATCAAACTCACACATTATCTATCATATAATTAACAACTCGCAACAAGCATGTGAATACGATTTCAATATCAATTGCTTAGTATAATATTTCTTTTTTTATATATAAATATACCTACTATGCAACAGAAGAAAATATATATTATTAGGCATCAAAAACCATTTATTTGCCACATTGTGTCACACTACTACCATAATTCATAATTGCATATTTGATGTAAGCACGTTACGTTCTCATTTGTCTTTTAGTTCATTTGGCACGTTATGAAAATTTTAAAACAACTATACCTCGATTTACTCAAGTCTTAATAAATGAACCTATCATAATTTAATGAAGTTTCTTTGAATATTTATTTCACCATAATTCCAACTAGAAATGTGCTATCGAGTATTCGTTTCAGTTCGGGTAAAAACCATTCGGTTTCTGTTCTTCGGTTCCTAATTTTAATATCCATTGGATACTTTTTTAAATTTTCGTTTCGGTTCTGGTTCGGTTTTTGTCGGTTTCGGACCGGTTCGATTCTATGTTAAAGGAACAAAAAAATACACAAAAATTACGATTTTAAATCGATTCTTGGTATTTTAGATCAGAAATACCAAAAAATATCCAAAAATTTTGGTTCTAAGTCGGTTCCGGGTATTTCCAAACCTTAAATATCAAAAAAATATCCGAAATTTTTCGGTTTTTCGGTTCTAGTTTTTTTGCCTAGCCCTACTTTTTTTACTAAATGGTAATCTACATGACCAAAATATTTAGTGTTAGCTTTTATAACTCTATACCTTAAATCCTAAATTTTAAAGTTGTTTAGTAACTTCGAACGTTTTACTTTAACATTTCAAGTCAAAATATTAACATAGATAAATTAAATCAAATTTCTATATATTTTTCTCATTTTTCTATATATTTTCCCATATTGTTTTAACAACAATTTGCATAAAATAAAGTTAGCAACAATGTTTATTTTAAGACTTTTAATGTTATAGTGGTTATGTTTTTACTTTAATGATATAGTTTTACCATCATCTTTTCTTTATTTTTTTATATTTGTCTTTATGATTTTTTTCCATAGTGTATAATTTAAAAAGACTTGTGCTAGTGGAAATGGGTTCTCTTATCTTTTCCTTTATTATTTTCTCTTTGTTTTTTTTCTTTTTTGTTTTTGTTTATGTACACTATCCACTTAATATTGGTCTATTAGACCTTTTCTTTTGAAAACATAGTTTGTTTCACATTTGAACAAAAATGATAATACCATATTTAAATATAGATACTAAGAACATTTCTCGATTTTCAAATATTAATTATTAAATCCTTGGATACCATATAACCTTTCAACTTTCATATAGACCTTCAAAATTTTTTGACCATGTAAATTTTATATTTAATTATATTATACTGACTAAATCAACATAGATAATCAACTTTCAACTGTTGATTTTTGTTAGCATTTAAATGATTTAATTAAAAAATACGAGGTTTTTTTTAGCCCGAATATTAAATTCGAAAATTTATAGGAATTTGAAGAAAAAATTGCTTAAATATAGAAAGTTGATTTAAGAAAAATATATATTTCTTATTTGGATATATTGAAATATAGATATAAGAATGTTAGTATGTTACTAACTATTAGATTTAAAAGTAATATATCGGGGAAATAGTTTTGGATGTTAGATATTCATTTTTATATATTTTTCATTCGAGTTCGATTTCGTATAATTATGAAAATCAGCATTAAAAAACTACTCATAGGTAGTAAATTTTTTTTGATTCAAATAAAATTATAACATAATATGTTAACAAGGATTAAGTGATTTATTATTTGTGTCATCTTTGCTGATTGTGTTATTAAATAAAAAATCGAACCTAAATACTCGATATGATATTGTATATTTTTTTTTTTTATCGAATTTGAGTTATTCGGCTAGCTCTTAACATCTAGAAAAATGCGTGACAAAAAAAAAATTTGATAAGAACATGTGCGCAACAATGAATTTATTAAAATTTCAAATATTTGTTGTTTATGTTATTAGACCAAAAATCGAACTTAAATACTCGATATGCTCTCGTATTTTTTTATTTATCGAATTTGAGTTATTCGGCTGGCTTTAGGGTATAGAAAACCTACGTGACAAAAAATGATAAGAACATGTGCGCAACAATAAATTTATTAAAATTTCAAATATTTGTTGTTTATGTTATTAGACCAAAAATCGAACTTAAATACTCGATATGCTATCATATTTTTTTATTTATCGAATTTGAGTTATTCGGCTGGCTTTAGGGTCTAAAAAACCTATGTGTGCGTAACAATGAATTTATTAAAATTTCAATATTTGTTGTTTATGTTATTAGACTAAAAATTGAACTTGAACACTCGATATGCTATTGTATTTTTTATTTATCGAATTTAAGTTATTCGGCTGACTTTAGGATATAAAAAACCTATGTGACAAAAAATGATAAGAACATTGCGCAACAATGAATTTATTAAAATTTTAAATATTTGTTGTTTATGTTATTAGACCAAAAATCGAACCTAAATACTCGATATGCTATCGTATTTTTTTTTATTTATCGAATTTGAGTTATTCGGCTGGCTTTAGGATCTAAAAAATCTATATAATAAAAAATGATAAGAACATGTGCGCAACAATGAATTTATTAAAATTTCAAATATTTAATCCATTATGAATAAAAAAATTGGCAAATACATACTTTAATTAACAAAATTTCTCTATATATAACCAAACAAACCACACAAAGTAGAAACACAAAAAAAAAAAGAGAAGAGAAAAAAAAAAAAATGTTATACTTAATTCTTCTTCCTCTCTTACTCCTATTAGCATATAAATTCCTTTTCACCAAAACTCACCGTTTCAATCTCCCTCCAGGACCACCGTCACGTCCTTTCGTCGGCCATCTCCACCTCATAAAACCACCAATCCACCGTCTCCTCCAAAGTTACTCTTCCAAATACGGTCCAATCTTCTCTCTCCGATTCGGTTCTCGTCGTGTCATCGTAATAACTTCATCTTCATTAACACAAGAAGCATTCACAGGTCAAAACGATGTTATTCTCTCTAGTCGACCACTTCAACTCACCGCTAAATACGTCGCTTATAATCACACAACCGTAGGTACAGCTCCTTACGGTAATCATTGGCGTAATCTCCGTCGTATTTGTTCAAACGAAATCCTCTCATCAAATCGTTTAACAAACTTTCTTCATATTCGTAAAGACGAGATCCGTCGTATGCTTAACAAACTCTCCCGGTTAACTAACTCCGATGACGGTTACAGATTCGTTAAAATCGAGATTGAACCAATTCTTTCTGATTTAACATTTAATAATATTGTTAGAATGGTTACAGGGAAAAGATATTATGGAGATGATGTGAATAATAAAGAAGAAGCAGATATGTTTAAGAAACTTGTTTATGATATTGCTGTTTATAGTGGAGCAAATCATTCTGCTGATTATTTACCGATTTTGAAATTGTTTGGGAATAAATTTGAAGATGAAGTTAAAAAGATTGGGAAATCTATGGATGAGATTTTGCAGAGATTGCTTGATGAATGTAGAAGAGATAAAGATGGTAATACAATGGTGAATCATTTGATTTTTTTGCAACAACAAGAACCTGATTATTATACTGATGTTATTATCAAAGGCTTAATGATGGTAAACATATCGATACTTTTTTTTTTTTTTAATTTATTAACGGGGTGGACGTTTCGGTTTACGGTTTAGCATTTAGTGTTTTTTTAGTATTTTGATTTATTATAACTAAACACTAAAACTTAGTTAAAATATGATTTGGTTTTGATCCGAATTTTTGTTTGAGAGGTATTAAAATTTATAGGGGTGGACGTTTGGATTTACGGTTTAGTATATAGTTTTTTTTGGTATTTTTGATTTTATAAAATCTAAAACACTAAAACTGTTGATTTTAGTGAAAATACGATTTGGTTTTGGTTTATAATTTTGGGTTCGATCCGAATTTTTGTTTGAAAGGCATTAAAAGTTATAGGGGTGGACGTTTAAACTGAATTGAACGGAATTTAGTTTGGTTAATTCGGTTCGGTTTATTCATTATTTCGGTTCAATTCTGCAACTTTTAAAATTTAATTTAGTTCTCGGTTCGGTTCGATAACAATTTTATTTTATACTGTAGAAATCGAACTGAATTTACTAAAGTTAATCGAATAAACCAAAAACCGAAAATTAACCAAAATTTAACCGAACTTAAAATTTCCGAACGGAAAAACCGAACTTGAATAACAAAAAACCAAACCTAACAAACCGAGTGCCGAACCAAACCAAACTTTTATTTGGTTCAATTCGGCTAGAAAAAAAAAACCGAAAACCAAATCGAATAAACCGTATGCCAAACCATAAAAATATACATAGTGATTAAGTTGCGTATATCTATTTTTCACGCATCCATATAACTATAAAAATTTACCAAAACCAATTTCAGTCCGATTTCGGTTTAAACTTTTTGGTATTTTAAATAATCAAACCTAACAATTTTAAAAATTTTGGTTTGGTTTCGGTTTCACTTTTTCGATTGAATTTTTTTAGGTTCCGGTTTATTTATCCACTCCTAGCTTACATTCTCACTATATTTGTAACTTTTCAACTGATTGTGTTGTTAATATTGAAATTTACACAGTCAATGATGCTCGCCGGAACAGAAACTTCAGCTGTAACATTAGAATGGGCAATGACAAATTTAATTACAAATCCAGAAGTATTAGAGAAGGCAAGAGCAGAAATCTCCGAAAAAATCGGAGAAGATCGATTAATAGACGAACCAGATATTACATCACTTCCTTACCTCCAAAACATAGTCTCTGAAACATTCAGATTATTTCCAGTAGCACCATTTTTAATCCCTCGTACACCAACAGAAGATATCAAAATCGGAGGATACGACATACCTCGTGATACAATAGTATTGATTAATGCTTGGGCTATACAAAGAGATCCAGAATTTTGGGAAGATCCAGAGAAATTTAATCCAGATCGGTTTAATAATGAATGTAGAAACGATTATTATGCTTATAAACTAATGCCGTTTGGAAATGGCCGGAGAATTTGTCCAGGAGCTGGATTAGGACGGAGGATTGTGACGTTAGCTCTTGGATCTTTGATTCAATGTTTTGAATGGGAGATTGTTAAAGGTGAAGAAATTGATATGAGTGAAAGTGCTGGTTTAGGTATGCGTAAATTGGATCCTTTACGTGCTATGTGTAGGCCCAGGCCCATTATGTCTAAGCTTGTAATTTAAGGACTTGTTTTTTTCATTTTTCAATCAAATCTTTTTGATTGATTTTTAGAAGTGTATTTCATAAAAAAAAAAGTTGATGAATAATATTATCCAATAAATGAATTTTAAGAAATGTTCTGCCGGTTTCCTCATCCGTTTGGGTGAGTTTCTTCTTGTTTGTTGGGTTTAGGTAGGTTCGATGGTGGTTTTGTTCAGGTTCGGTTTTCTTCTTCATGTATCCTCGGTTGTCTTTATCGTTTGTTTATCGTGGTGGTCTGGTTGGTTTTTAGTGGTGGTTTATGATTATATTATGTTTTGCCTCGTCGTTGTGCTGTAGTTTGGGCCGGTTTCATCTTGGTCTTTTGATTTTGTGTTTTTAGCTTGTGTTGGTATCTTGGCGATTTTCATATATGATCGTTCCTTCCGTCTCTTCCATTTTTGCTTCCTTTTAAGTATTTGGACAGTTATTTCTCCTCACCGAGTAAGGTTTTCTATGGTGCTCTATGTTTGTGTTTTGTTTGGCAGTGTTTCTTTGATCTTTAAATGTTTTAGCGGTATCACAAAATGAACAAATCTGTTTAGGGTATCTTTGATAAGAGTTTGGCACTTCATTACGTTAAAATTGCTGTCTTTCTATGCTTATATGTTATTTGTCCATCTTTATTTCTTTTCGGGATGCTTTTCATTGGTTTAGACATGGTCGTGTGTTCGTTGGAATCCCTATATGTTTAATTGTTTGTGTATGTTTTATCTATTTCACTTTTTTTATCTCTGGAAGCTTGTTATTGCTTGCTAGTTTAGTTTGTTTGTAATTCTATGGTTTATTTTTATAAAAAAACTGTAATTTTTTTTTTTTAAAACTCTCAAAAGGTATTAGTGTGACACACTCCATAAAATATATGAAGATCATATTCTGTCAAGTTCATTAGTCAACTCTTAACCAAAGTAAGGATTGCAAATTAGTTCATTATCTTATTTAACATAGACCATGTTCGTTTGCCAGTCACTAGCGGCAACGATTAAAATTGTGTTTGTTTGTCAGTCACTGGATCAGCGACTAATCGCAGCGATTAAAAATTTTAGCCGCCAAATTTATAGCGTTTCAAAATAGATTCAACAACTACTAATCGTTGTCGCTAGCGATTGACAAACGAACATAACCAACGACTGATAACAATTGCAACTAATCGCTGCCGCTAATCGCTATCGCTAGCAACTATCAAACGAACAAGACCATACTTTTTCATATTTTGGTAAGAAATATACTAAATTTTAAAATATGTGAACTAACACGTATAATTTTCTCCAGATTGGAAAAAAATTAAATTTATGTTATTGTATTTTTTATAGAGCTCTTAACTAAGAGAATTAGTTAAAATTAATTAATCATCATATTTAAATATCTCTTTTATATTATTTTATAATAACATCAATGTATACTAAAATTTTGAAATACGTAGATAAACTCCTATAACTTTTCTTCAATTATTTTTGAAATATATATATATATATATATATATATATATATATATGTTAATGTGTTTATTTAGAGACCATTTAATTAAGCTAATAAATTAAAATTATATAATTATTATAGTTGACATATTCCTTTTATATTTTTGTGATAATCTTGAAATGTATTAAATCTTGTTGACTACACCTATGATTTTTCTTCCATTTGAAAAAACTTCAAAATTGACGATAATATTTTGTCGATTTAAAATATATATCAATATGCTTATTTATATATACCATTTGCTTAATCAAAATAAATTGAAGCTAGGTAGTAGGTACTTATCATAGTTGAATATTTTTATATTTTTTGGAAACATACTAATTTTTGGGATTTGTGGGATGATAGTTTTAATATTTTCCAGTGTTTTTAAAGCCAGACCGGATCGAGGGTTGAACTGGATTGAACCGCGAACCGGAAGTTATTCGGATTGGATTAATCCTGGTTCAACAATTTTTTTTTTAATAAAAATGTTTTTATGTGTATAATGAATGAAAATACAATTTAACATTTTATGCTTTCTATGACATATATTAGATAACTGTATAAATTTATAATACGTTAAATGTTTAGATTTTTGTAAATATATAATGTATAAACCACAATTTAACATTACATGGTTCTTTCGTTACATATATAGTATGCTTTTTATTACTTTTGATTTAAGATTTTGATTATTTTATTATTTATATGGTTTAAATTATGAAAATTTTATTTTATTATTAATTATATATATATATATATATAAATCTAATTTTAAATAAAATAATCAAACTTGGTCACGATTCGTAAATTTTTCCGGTTCGATAGCCAATCCGGTTTTAAAAACATTGATATTTTCTGTTTGGAAATTTTAAAATTTTTAATATTCTTCTTTACGAGAATTTTTTGTAGCAAAAAATAAAATAAATCACAGTGTAGTGGACCCCTCTTTCGCCAATAAGTAAAGCTTCGACCACCGATAATATCGGTGGCTCTGATATCTCCGTCGTTTTCTCCGCCTTCTCTCTCACCGCCGGTTTTAAATTACTACTTCTCCTCTCCAATTACGCCGCAAAATCATCGGAAAACACCTCCCTAATCATTTGGTATTGTCTCTCTTCTGCATCTGAAATTTAAGCTTCGAATTTTGAGTTAGGGTTTTCGTTTTTCAATTCTGTGCAATTTCTAGTTTCTTCTTTCTAATTTTAACGCGTAAGTATAATTACATTCCTTCTCTAAACATTTTTGATGTAAATCGTCCTTTCCAATCGAGAAATTTGTGTAATTTTAGATCTCTGATGACTTTTTTCACTTTCTAGGGTTTGTTTCTTAATCGAATTTTGATTATGGAGCTAAAGGAATCAAAAGTAGAAATTGATATTCAAGAAAAGCCTATGTCATGTACTAGTAATTTCGAAGATCAGAGTTTTTATAATTTAGAAGATAACATTGAAGATCAATGTAATGGTGTTGATTCTTCTAATAAGAATGAGATTGTTGACGAAGGAGAAGTTGATATAATGGGAACTTTGAGTTTTGATAATAAGATCGAAATCGAAATCTCGGAATGTAATGATGGAACTGATGATGTTTATTCAAGCTCATTTAGTGGAACAGATTCTGAACAACATGAGAATGATCAAGAAGCTGATTCTTTGATTTGTGATGATGCTTCTCTTCCATTTTGTGTGAAGTAAGTTCTCCTCGATTTTCGCGGATTTGGTAGCTTGAATTGAAATTTTGTTAGTTTGTTGATAAGATTTTATTGGATTGTGACAGAAAGAAGAGGCTAACGGATCATTGGAGAAGGTTTATACAACCGATAATGTGGCGATGTAAATGGCTTGAACTTAAAATCAAAGAGTTTCAGAATCAAGCACGAATGTACGATAAAGAACTCGAAGGATCTTCTCAAGCTAAACAATTAGAGTTAGAAAATCGCAAATCGGAAGAACTTGGAGTAAAGGCACAACCTTCGGTTCTATCTCATTCTCGAAAAAACCGAATTATAAAGAAGAGAAAGAGAAAGCGAATCGAAGAAACAGCAGATATTGCAGCTTATACATTGAATCATAATCTGTTCTCCTATTACGGTACGAAAAACAAGTTTTCGAATTCCTGTTTTTTACTATATTCTAACATTTTACCTTGTTTGATCTTTGATTATAGAACATCGAAAATCTTTCGCGGATGTTCCTCTCAATGATAACTCTCGCAATCTAGGTATGGTGTTTAAAACTTTAGTTGTTATTATCTTAATCCTTTCGAAGATTTTCGATATTGTTTTTGTTCTGTGTTATTAGATAAAAAGAGTAAGACCTCTAAGGAAGAGATAGTGTTTAATGAAGAGACACCGGTTCTCGAGTTTAGAGAAGGTGATGCATATGTAGAACAGATGCTTTTAAAGATCGAAGCAGCGAAGTTAGAACTCAGTAACTTGAAGATTCGTGTCGATAAGGTCTTGGAAGAAAATCCAATTAGATTCTTTTCAGAACCTGCTGATACATTAACCAGCTTGGAACAAGAAAAGCCCGAGTTAGTTATCAAGAACGAAGATGAGAAACCGGTTATATCTGAAGAAAAACCGGTGAAATCTGCTTCGATTTCGTCTCATAACGATACACAAACTGAAGAAGAAGACGAAGACACAAAAGATATATTATTGTCTGAAATATTAGCTTCAAAGCGAAGAGAAGGGAAAGGCATTGTTCTTGATAAGAAGCTAAAGAAGACAGAACAAGTTTTAGTTGAAGAAGGTCCATCAAGAAGTGTAAGTCTCTGTAAAATCTAGGGATGGGCATTCGGTTTATTGGGTTGGGTTTTTTCGGGGTTTTTTCCCCGAATTGAACCGAATAAAATTTTGGTTCGGCACTTGGTTTGTTCAGTTTGGTTTTTCGTTTTTAAAGTTCAGTTTTTTCGGTTCGAAACTCTTATTTTCGTTTAAATTTTTGGTTAGCTTTCGGTTTATTACGGTTAATTTTAGCTAGTTTGGTTCGGTTTGGGTCGGTTTGGTTAATATAGTATAAAATAAAATTGTTTCCGAACCGAAAATCGAAGTAAATTTAAAAAGTTTCCGAAATAACCGAACCGAATTAACTGAACTAAATTCGGTTCGGTTCGGTTTTAAATGCATAATCTATGGAACTTTTACTAAACCTGTTCGGCCTCTTCGGTTTTCGATCTTTTGTTAACTCAATGCAGGTAAGGAAGAGAACACCGCGCAATCTAGATATAATGGTGAAGGAAGAAAGCATCCCAAAGAGACGTAGAGTTACAAGAGAGAAGCCAAAGACAAATGTGACAATGGCTTCTAAGTTTAAGAATCCAAATAGGAAGAGAAAAAGAGGTAAACGAAGGTCAGCCTCTGTTGGATTAAGAAGAAGATCTTAAATTGATTTTTGAGAGATTTTTCAATAAACAAATTAGTAACTTATGTTAGAAAAGTATAGTGTGTTGATTTTTAAGAAGCTTTTAAGGTTTAAAGTACAGAGAGAGATTATATACTGATTTGCTATGTTTTTGATTCTTTGTGTTATAAAAAAATACTCATTTATCAAATCTATGTTAACTATGTGATGTTCTTTATGTACTTATGAATTCTAACTATTACTTAGTTTAACAAAAAATAAAGTCTTAAGTACATTTTTGTAGATAGAATAGTCAAATTACAATTCGGGAATATATAAACTAAGTCCAGGAGTTTTACGGGAGACAAAACCGGCAAGAAATTAATTTGCGGAACCAAATGTTTAAACTAAGAATACCAAAAACGACATATTAACAAATTAACAACCATAAAAATCCAAAATTGAGATATAT
>OVBE01011604.1:0-14029 GCA_900406425.1 Iberis pinnata
CTCCTAAATATTTGGACTTCAACTTATCTTCAACCATATCTCGGTCAATCTTTATTTTAAGTTGATCCAACAAATACTCCATAACAGAAGAAAAATATTGCTAGTCCAACATTTTTAAATGTCCTGTAAAAATTTGAAAAATGTGTCTTTTATATATGTCAAATATTATTTTAATAAATTAAATCGGCGATTTTATATGGTTTAAATATTAAAAAGAAAAATATATTTATTAAAGATATGTTAAAATTAGTTAATCATCTTAAAACCTCACAATCAATATTATTTTCAAAAAAAAAATCATTATAATATAAATGCTTTAATTTTTTTTAATAAAAATGCCTTCTATTACAACAAAATATTTGTTGTATTTTAAATATATATACCCTACTCAATGGTTTCTTTTTTTATGTTTTAGGTCTGTCTTGAAAAATAATCATGATATATATTCTTGTCATGAAAATTTTCATTATGTTTAATATATTTTTGTTAAACAATTACTTGCAAATTACTAGGATACGCGAATTGTATAGCACGGTTACTGGATTTTAAATAAAGTACCAGATGTTTTGTTAAAGTCAGGTCAACAAGCAACTATCTATAGTTACATTTTACTGAAATTCAAATCTCAGTAACGTCACTAAAATCGAATGACATATTCCAGGAAAATCATAGTATAAAGTGGGCCAAACGAATATTCCAATTTCACACCGTCCAAATTTGATTGTTATGACCCCATTTGAAAAGCATAGGAAGTTGTCAAGTGGACATACCCATAAAAGAAAAAGTGCAACTAGAATATTGTTAAATAAGAGTTATAAATTAATGCTAACTATACTAATTAGGTGGACAAATAATTAATACTAATTAATAGTAGCCAAACGAGAATATACTATCACATTAATTGAAATAATAAAGATTACTACACAGTTACAATTTCGTTTGTTATCATTAACGAACGCTACATTTAACCACTATACAACCACGTTAGATAGTAATATGTCAATTATTTCTCAAACCTGTCCCAGAAATTACTTTTCATGTTTTTCATGTAATTTTTCAGATTTTGCTAAACATTCAAATGTGTTAAGTACCTTACTCACAAAATTACATATATTTAACCCTCCTGTTGAACCGACCACGCAATTATCTTTTTGCCTGGCATGGTCATGCCGCTCTTGATGGAACTTGAAGTGTATTTCTTGTCACTTTCTTTGGCTAAGCTGGGTTGGTAATGATCTTTGACGAGATGATTTTGCGTTTCAACAAGTCTTCGAATGAAAAGGGTCTTCGACGAGGCGCTTTCTTAAGTGGGATCGGTCATAAACGAGGCAACTCTTTAAACAAGAGGGGTAATCTTTTATGAGGCGAACTTATGATGAAAGGAGGAGATGGACGACGCGGTCTACAAGTAGCTAGGGAAGATAGATGACGCAGTCTTCAAGTAGCTAGGGGAGATGGACGACACGGCCTTTGAATGAGAAGGGGAGATGGATGAGGCAATCTTCAGGTGACAAGTAGGGATGGGCAACGCGATCTTTAAGTAACAAAGGGAGATGGGTGAGGCAATCTTCAGGTGACAAGAGGGGATGGACGACGCGGCTTTCAAGTAGCTAGGGGAGATGTACGACGCGACCTTTAAGTAACAAAGGGAGATGGATTCTGAGCGTAGTATGATATTACTCGGTTTTAATGCTTAATAGTGGGCATTTATGTCTGCTATTTTGCATTATCCCGAATTTTTTCTTTGCATATTTCAGGATTCTAGGTGTTCAGATCGTTTTGGAGCAAAAGATGCATTTTAGAGCATTTCAGAGCAAATCAGAAGAATTCGTTAATTGCATAACAAAGTGATCGAGCATTTTTGAGATCGATCGAGCAAATCGTTTAATGAAGTGCACAACCGGGAAACATTGGTGCACGATCGGGCATTTTCTCCTGGAAAAATCTGGAACAAAAGATCGATCATGCATTCAAGAGATCGAGTGCCCGATCGAGCACTAGGGAGATCGATCGAGCACTTAGTCCGAGAAGAACAAGAAAGTTTTCAAATTTTTCATTCAAGTCCTCAAGCTTATCCAATTTTATTTCTAATTATTTACTTTTAAAACTATATAAGCCTTATGGTTTAAGTTTTATTAGACTCACTATTTTACAATTTGCAACTTTAGAGCTTTTACTAAGGGAGAAGAATTCATGAACCTTGTATTTGGAGAAGAGATTCTGAAGCCCATTTTAATACATCTATTCTATTTTATGATCTGTTCTTCTTTGATGTTGTATTGTTTATCCTTTGCAATGTATGAGTAGTTCACTAGTTAGGTTTTAGGGTTTTCTAGGGAAACCAAGTTTGAATGTTAGGGTTAATCATATAGGATTGAATTATTTAGGTTCTTAGTCTAGATTTGTTCCTAATGCCTGAATTAGTTTGATCACCTAGTTCATGATAATAAGTTGATAAATACAAAAATATTTGATTTAGAAACCTGACCCAGTCTAGATGAATAAGTGTTTCCACTTGCGAGAGTATTGTCTTAAATGCTTATGAACAATTGAATCTGGACATTAATGCATGATCGAATTAGTTAGATACGGCGAGAGTTTTTTTATGATAATTCGAGCATATGGTTTAATACTCCGAGAGGAGATTATTCTATTCGTGTCTTTCATGTTGAGAACTATTTTCAATGAAAATTCTTCATGTTATTCCTATGGATTTGCCTAATGCCAGACGTTTTTATATTATCGTTTACAACCAATTTTATTTTATCGTTTTGATTCCGTTACAACAACTTAATTATTCTATCTTAGCTTGATTTGAAATTAAACTGAATTGTGTGCTTTCGGGTCTCTGTGGATTCGACCATTTACTGTACTATATTGATATGTTCTCTATAGTATTAGTTTTATGATTAAATTATTAACCTATAAGTATTTTGGTTTTAATGCTTAATAGTGGGCATTTATGTCTTCTATTATGCATTATCATGAGTGTTTTCCTTGCATATTTGGAATATTTTCACGATTATAGGTGTTCGGGTCATTTTGGAGCAAAAGATGCATTTCAAAGCATTTCAGAGAAATTCAGAAGAATTCGCTAATTGCATAACAAAGTGATCAATCGAGCATTTGTGAGATCGATCGAACAAATCATTTAATGAATTGCACGATCGGGCAACATTGGTGCACGATGACGCGATTTTAAGAGGAGAGAAAGATTTTGGTCGGCTGTTTCTGAGTAGTTTAAGAATAGTCTTTTTCAATCTGGTTTTCTATTTTTTGGTCCCTCTTTCAGTGGGGTTCGAGTTGCTATTTATAAAAACTGAAATAGCAACAAAGATGATACGAGGTGGGTACTTTGATTTACAGTGTGATGATCCACGCGTCTTCGATTAGGGTAGTATTTGGGCCAACTTAAATCCGGGTCGCCGGGTCTAGGTTGACGGCTCGTTCTGGAATATGGCCCATGTATTTATTGCATTTCAGAGGGGTGCTAAGCTTGAGCCCAACAGTTAGTCCCCCAGGTCGGCGATGATGCAATTTCTTCGGCGGCCGTATTCAAACTTCGTGAAAGGAGAATTCAAGAAGAAGTTCCTTAAACGTGTATATATATATATATATATTGAAGTGTCCCTTGGTATTTTTTGTCGAACGAGAATGTGCCATGTGGAATCGTTTTTCGAAGAGTTTTTTATGGTGATTGTTCGTTTTCCACGCCAGCCCTATAAATGTTCCTCTCCTTCTTATTCTCTTCATTCTTCTCCACATTTTCGCAGGTAATTTCTCTCTTTTCTCCCTTTCTCTTGATCTTGTACTTTTTTGCTCTGTAATTTTTTATATTTGTTTTAGTGATTCTGCTGCCGCAAATTTCGTCTGTGGCTTTTTCTGGCGAGTTATATAGTTCATGCCTGGCAAGGATTTAGTCTTGTACTTAAAAGAGGAGACGATGTCAAACGAAGTGGGCTTGTCGACGGGCCGAAAACCTTTGAGTTTCCCCATCTTTGGGATGAGGACGACGTCGAGGTTGATCGACGTATTCTTTTGAACATGGAAGGTTTTGGGGAGAACGCCAACGCGGGTTTTGTTACTCCAATTATAGAGTCCAAGTTGGAGGTAGACAAGGAGGATTTAGAGATTGAACTTAGTGAGGATTATGTTTTGGGTGTGGGTCGAACAAAGATGATGCGTTGGTTGTTGACGGACTTGTTCTCTCGGTGCGGTATCGACGACTGAACTTGGAATTCAAGATTCCAAGGTTCGACGAGCGGCCCTGGTCACCGCCAAAAGGTTATTTTGAGGTATTTTAAGATTATTTCCTCCTGGCACATTTATGGTTTCCCATCCTGGAACTCATCCTTTCTTTCTGCGCTCGTTGTCGAATGGCATTGTCTTAGTTGATGACCACAGCGATGCGTAAATGGTTGGTTTCCTTGTCTTAGGCATGGAGATTGGCATCCTAGTCTTGATCGATTTATTCGATCTCGTGGCGACCCCTCACAAGGTCCCGAAGGTCGTTAAGTGGGGAGGGTACCGGATTTCCTACGATTCTTGTTTCTTTTACGTTCAGATGAAGGCTAAGTATATTTTAATTACGGGGACAAAGAGCAAGGTTTGTGATTGGAAACATCGGTACTTTTTTTGTCAAAATTAACGACACTGCTGTTCCCGATCTTGGTCGGGAATTCTTGCTTGACTAGGCGGCGGAGATTGGTAGATTTTTGGGTCTTCGTGCCCGCTTGAGACTTGGTATGTGTCCTATTTTTTTTCTTTGTTTTTGCAGATAAGCCGTATCGTTTTGGGAAGATTCTGGAGAATTTCTCGGAGACGGTGAAGACATTGTCGCGGGCTTCCATCGTTAAGTGGCCAGACGTCGACCAAGAGAGGATCCGAAAGAGCTTAGCTCGAATAAGCAAGAGTAATTTTGCTCCTTCCAAACTTTCTCCGAGGCTGCTTGGTATCACTCGATTTTGATGCTTTTTAGTGGGTATTTATACTTGCTATTTAGCATCATTCGAATATTTTCCTTGTGTTTTTGGCATATTTTAATGTAATTAGGTGTTTTGGACGTTCTGGAGCAAAAAGGTAGATTTGTGCACAAAATGGATGCGATTTGACAAATGCAGAAGTAGAGTTCAGCAGAAGATCCAAAAGTTAATAGACATTTGAAGATGTTCCCATGAATGGAATGAGCTGATATTTTGACTCAAACTGGCCACGTGAGTTAGCTTTCATATGAAAGTGATTTGAGGTCAATCCATTGACGTAGTCAAAAGTTATGGAGATTTTACTGAAAACTGGTCAAGTTGTCTCGCAGAAGAAACATGTGCAGCACGTGAGGGAGTAGATCGATCGATCGATCTATATGGAGATCGATCGATCCATACTTAGATTGATCGATACGTGAAGTAGAATGACGTCAGATCGATCGATCCACACTTGGATCGATCGATCCATATGCTCGAGATTACTTGAAGGTTTCCAAAAAGACGTTTTTGTCCTCAAGACTTATCATTGGTTTTTCTTATTTTGTTTTATATTCTTTTTTTTGAACTATATATAAGCTAGAGGCTTAGGGTTTTATTAACAAAAAGAGACAATACAAAACATATATTACAATTCATTACTTTTTCTTTAAAAGCTTTTATGAGAGAGACGAATCCTGACACATGTATTTAGAGAAGAATTTTGAACTCTCTTATTTTATTGAATTTGGTTTTTGAATATGCTTTCTTTATCTATTATTGTTGATTGCTTGGCTATATCTGAGTAGTATATTTGTTAGGTTTTAGGGATTTTCCAGGGAAAACAAGTTTTGATAGTTAGGGTTTGACATTAATGGATTCAATTTGTTAGCTTCTTAGTCTATATTTGTTATCATTGCTTGAATTAGCTTGTTCACTTAGTTCATGATTTTAGGTTAATAAATACAAAGAGTTTTGGTTTATTTAATCTAACCTAGTATAGATGAATAAGTACCTATGCTTGTGGGAGTATTGTCTTTGATGCTTATGAACATATCGAATATGTAATCTCTGCATGATTTAATTGTCGAATTTAGAGATCTAATATTTCGGGAGAAGGTTAGTCTTTATTTCTTAGAAATTCCACCATAGGGATCTAATACTTCGGGAGGAGATTAGTCTATTGTCGTCTTTTGAGTTGAGAGCTATTTTCATTTGTTAATCTTGCTTGTCAACCTGAACTTCAAACCTGAATACATGTGGAATTTCCCTATCGCCTAGCGTTTTAGTTTACTGATTTACATTCGCTTTTAATCATTCACTTTAATTCTCAAACGTTCGAAAAAAAACTCTCTTTTATTTTTGTCTTAACTAGAATAGATTTTAGAACTGAGAGTCGCATTATCTGGTCCTTGTGGGATTCGACCCTTTACTATACTATAGTGATATGTTATCTGCAATGTAGTTTTAGGAATTAAAATCTAAACCTACCAGATTTTTGGCGCTGTTTCCGGGGACCAATTGTACCTTTCAAGTTTTACTTAGAGTCTAGTCTATGATTTTTATTTTTTAGTACTAATCTCGTTCTTTCTTCTTCTTTTTTGTTTTGAATTGCTCAACCTTACAAATGAAGAACTCGTAAGACTAGAACGTTCAAACTGGAAGTCTCGAAGAGGCGCTAGCTCATCCATATCAATGGCTGAAAACGTTATTCAGAATATGATCATTCCCGTAGTTCCAAACGTCCAAAACCCTCCATGATTAGAACAGATAAGGCAGTTGGCGCTCAACCAACAAGGAGGAAATGACAGTCAAGTGCCGTCGGCACATCTAGAAAGAGATGAAAACTGAGGAGATGGAAACGCCAAGCAAGGCGAAGGTAATGGCGATAATGGTGAGCAAGATCCGCCAGGATTGAATCAAAATTGCCTACCTCACCAAAACAGGATACTAGTTGGCGATTTCAACACCCCTGAAGCTTTCCTATTCAACAAGAATGCTCTCCACCCTCGACAGCCTCAGAGACAGGACTACCAGTTCCCGTTTTAGCTCATCCAGTTGCTTAGGAAAAACCATTTTTATGGTTTGTCTACTGAGCATCCTTTGGATCACATCGATATTTTTTAAGACATTTTCAGCACAACTCAGCTCAATGGAGTCTCTAAAGACTTCATGCATTGTAAGCTCTTCAATCATTCTCTAGCTGATAGAGCTCTCAGGTGACTTAAGTCATTGCTCGCTAACTCAATAGAGACTTGGGATGAGTGTAAAGCCAAGTTTCTAAATCACTTCTACACCTCCACCAGAACTAATAATCTGAGAAGCAAGTTTTCTTAGTTTCAGCAAGGACAGGTGGAATCTTTTTATGAAGCATGGGACATGTTTAAAGAGTACCTTCGGGATTGTCCCCTCATGGATTTTCTGAGTTGAACCTCCTTAACACTTTTTATAGAGGCATCGATCAGAAATATCAACTCTCTTTAGACATAGCCAGCAACGGCGCTTTAATGACTAAACCCGCGAATGAAGCCTATAAGCTAATTGGCAACCTTGCTGCTAGAAACAACAAACACTATCCTGACTATGATCGAAGAGTACGATCATCTAGTTCAGATTTTTCTGAATTAGCAAAAGTAAAGGAGTTTCTTGCTCAGTTTCTCAAGAAACAAAATGAGAAGCATGTCAGTTTTGCTGAGGATGTAGAGAACGTCGAAGTTGATTTATGTGCCGTCAATAGACCTGAGAACATAAAAGAGGTTAGCTATATTAATAGCCAAGGCCAAAGAGTCTACAATCAAGGCTACAATCCAGGTTACAACAAAGGTAATCTCTCTTGGAGGAGTACAAATGTTGCAAATCCTCAAGATCAATCTTATCCTCCCCAACAAAATACCTTTGCACATAAATATGGGAAATCATTTGGCCAGAAATCACGTGGTTTTCAACAAGCCTCTCAACCTGTTTTCCAACAAGCAGGTCAACCTCAGGTTCAACAAGAAAACAAGATGGAGTTAATGCTGAAGTAGATCTTAGTAAGTCAACAACAATATGAGAAGAACCTGAATGTGAAGTTGGATAACATGTATAATGACTTGAACAACAAATTCGAGTCGTTATCTACTCATGTAAAGAAGCTGGATGTACAAGTAGCTCAAACTTCAGAAGCAGTTAAAAGACAAGCTGGTGTTTTACCAGGAAAGGTTGAAGAAAATCCTAAGGGATATTGCAAGGCTATGAACTCGAATTCTGGTGAAAAGGAAAATGAGTCTGCAAAATCTGCAGATTTTTGAAATTTCAGAAGTGATTCAGAGGTAGAGATCGATCGATCCAAGGAGGGATCGATCGATCCAAAAATACGGAAGTTGCTAGGAGACTTAGATCGAGCGATCCATCCGATTCAGAAACTTACGGAAAAAGTGATCGATCGATCCATCAGATCGTTTCTGAAAAATGAAGAGATCAGTCGATCGATCCACCTTTGCAACCTGAACAAACTTCAAAACAACCTGCAAAATTTCAGATCTCGTGCCCCAATAGACCTCAGATTCCTAATGAAGAACATGTGTACTATGATGCGGTTTCTCAACAATTTCTTCCACTCAGAAGACTTCAGAAGTTAGAAGATCCAGGTGAATTCGTAATTCCAGTTAAATTTAAAGGAGTTCTCTTCAAGGAATCACTTTGTGACACTGGTGCTAATGTCAGCATCATGTCAAAGATGGTCGCTTAAAAGCTGGGACTAAAAGATATCAAACCATCAGGAATGTCCTTTGCATTGGCTAACAATTTTGTTGTATCTTCAAGTGGTTTTGTATCTGATGTGATGGTGTAAGTAGGGGATTGCATAGTTCCTGTTGAATTCCATGTCTTTGACACAAATGGAAACTCAAAATGGTTACTAGTTCTGGGGAGATCTTTCTTAGCATCAGTAGGAGTTGTGATGCATGTTCCCAAGAAGCGCATTTATAAACATCCAGAAAACGTACTATTATCCATTAGTACCTTACATTCCTACATCAAGGATCATCATGATCAAAGAGGTAAAAGCGGCGCAGACTTCTCAAGCCGAATATGAAGACTCTAATGTCAAAGTCATGCACAAGAAATATCAAGTTCCAATCAAGGGTTCAACCCCAAGAGTCAAGAAAAGGGGTAAGATAAACTTGAAGAAGATCAATGAGGATGCCGAGTTGGATTTGACTAATCAAGGAAAGGTTAAAGGTGCTCCAAACCCAGCTTCAAAGGACAAGAAAAACAGTTAAGGGAATTTGAAAGAGGTCAAAAAGAACACTTATCTGACTTTGATTCCTAAGTCATTGAGCGAAGAATGGGTCGAGTATAGAGTAAAAAGTAGGGGTTTTCCAAAACCTTTCTCTAAGGTTAGAATTCCCTTTGCTCAAGATCTTAAATACAAGGGAACAAATTTCAAAAAGACAGCGATGAATAAAGTGCTGAAGCTGCTGATCTCAGAGGTGGATGGTAGTTCTATTGCCTCTATTGGTGCTGAATTAGATTCAGCATAGAAGGTAAGTTCGTCTAGCTATTGACGTTAAATAAAGTGCTGAGTGGGAGGCAACCCACTAATTTGATTTTTCTTCCTTTATGGTTTTTGTTTTAAGTTAGCCCTATTTAGTTTATTAACATATTAATTTTTAGTTTTGAGTTTAAGAAATATTTCAGGAAATTTCAGGAATTTGGTCGAACATAACGATCGATCGATCCATGCCCATGGATTTCCAAAAACGTTATTAGAGATGGATCGATCCGTCTAAGGATCGATCGATCCATCGTTTTTTAGAAACTAGCCGATCTCTTGTTCCAGGTAAGTACTGGAACTCTTTTGAACATTCATTTTATCTATTTATTTTTATTATGGTCATTATTCCTTCTTTTGGGTTTATTTTCACACCAGGACGGTGTGAAGTAAGTCTGGGGGAGGGAGTATAGCTACTAACCATGTTTTGTGTCTTTTTCGATGTTTCATCAGTTTGGTGAAAATTTTCAAAATTTTTTGTTTTTGAATTAGTCGTGTCTAGTCGAGTCGAAGGAACAATGACCAAAATCTGTGATGATAACCAACCTAATGTGAGTATAGTATTGATCTTTTTAGATTATTGGCCTAGATTTAACTGATATGTTTAGGATTGAAACCCCATTGCTGATTGTTTTTTTTCTGAAAGTCTGAGTCTTTTGGATTGTTGATGATTTGATGCTAGCTCTGCCATGATAGAACTTAATTTGAACTTAATTTATCTTGCTTGTGGTGGTAAGATACTTTGAAAGCTAAATGCCTTGCTCTTCCGTGTTCTGTAAAACCGACAAGTTCTTTAAGTATGATCCGGATCCTTTCTTTCTCTCCCTTCAGAAAATAAAAAACGGTTCAGAAAAAGGGTTGAAAGCGTGACCTAGAAGTCCGTAGTCAACCCGAGCGAATTGCCGGCTGCTAAAAAAGTAAAAAGAAAATAAAAACGCAGAAATGCAAAAAAGAAAAGAAGTAATAAAAATAAAATAAAAAGAGAGAAGTGAGAAAGGGGGAAAAGGGTCAGGACCAGAAGTCGATTGATGCTCTGTTTGGTATGGACATTTTGATAGAAGATGTGCTTGTGCGCATTCAACCCTTTTTCTGAACCGTTTTTTATTTTCTGAAGGGAGGGAGAGAAAGGATCCGGATCAAACTGAAAGAACTTGTCGGTTTTACAGAGAATTGAAGAGCAAGATACCCAACTTTTCAAAGTATAACCAACACCACAAGCAAGAAAATTTAAGATAAAATTGAAGTCATATCCAAATAGAGCTAGCATCAAATCATCAACAATCCAAAAGATCAGAACTTTCAAAAACATATCAATTAGTCAATGGGGTTCCAAACCTAAACGCAACAGTTAATCTAAGTCAGTAGTCAAAAAGGGATCAATTTTAAACTCACACTAGGCTAATAATCATCACAGATTCTGATCCTTGTTCCTTCGACTCGACTAGACTCGACAAAATCAAAACAAAATTTTTGAAAATTTTCACCAAAATGATGAAATGTCAAAAAGACACAAAGCATGGTTAGTAACTATAAACCCTCCCCCAGACTTAAATCATACCGTCCCGGTGTGTAAATCCAAGAGAAGGAATAAGACCAGAATAAAGAAAAATCAAAGACTTGAGTTCAAATGTCGAAACTTACCTGAGAAGAAGAACTTACCTTTTCTGGACATCGATGGATGGATCGATCTAATATTATGTAAAGCGCCTGGTCGTTTGGATCGATCGATCTAATTTTACGAAAAGCTCCTGGTCGTTTGGATCGATCGATCTTAACCTCCGACCAGTTCTTCTCTTTCTAAACTTTCCCGAGACACTTTGAACTCACAACTAAAAATTAATAATTTAGTAAACTAAAATGGGACTGACTCAAAACCAAAAACAACTAATCAAAGACACTAAATAGTGGGTTGCTTCCCACTCAGCGCTTGTTTAAAGTCATTAGCTTGACTATGGAGCACAATGTGCTAATCATGAGAATCAAATGGCTGAGCTAATGCACCTTTAGTCCTTCTCCTGTTAGTGCAATAGAACATATGCACAAAGAAACACAATGTTGCCCATGGCAAAAAGACATCAAACACATCAAAAAAGCTATCTACATGTGTAGCATATATCATGAATTTCTCCTTGATTACTAGAGGATCATGAGAATCAAATGTATTAGAAGGAAACGTAAAAATCAATTTCAGGTTTAAATGAATTCATCACAAAATAGTCAACTTCATCACCATCAATCATGTAAAACACATCATTCTCACTTCTAAAGTCCATCTCAACCTTAGGATTTTCTAAATCACTCAAGATTTTATCTACATCAAGCACGTCTCCTAGGCAATACTTTTTAAGAAGTGGACTAGACTCATCATGCATTGAAAACCTTAACTTGAGATCATGCATGTCATAACATATTCCATCATAATTCCTAGTAAGTGTTTCAAACCTCATAGTATCTAGTCTTTGAGACTCACATATCAAATCATAACATCCATCAACAATCATGGATGTATCCAAACTAGAAGTTATATCTTCAATGCTAGGCATGTGACATAATTCATAATCATGAAATTCGGAGTTAAACTTAAATATACCTTCTAGTTGGCTTGGTGGAACCCAATATATTACCTCTTCAAGTTTTTCAGCTAACTTGATTTCTTCACGTGTGCGATTTCTTCCTTCAAGTGCTGCTCGGTGTGAGAGGATGTTTAGTCTAAGAAAATTAGGTATAACTCTCCTTGGCAGTGTTGGATATTCTTTTTCAAGATAATCCAACTATAGCTTTTGTTTCGGGGTAAGCACGTTCTCATCAAATGGTTCCTCCTCATCCTGAATGTTCTCTTTGAATGTGTTCTCCTGCTCATGTAGAAAATCATTGTAATTTATGGCCATCACCTATATAAAAAAATAAAATAAAATAAAAATAAGAGAAAAAGAAAGACCTTAGACTAGACTCTAAATAAAACATAAAAGGCACTGTATTGGTCCCCGACAACGGCGCCAAAAATCCGATAGGCTCAGGATTTTAATTCCTGAATCTACACTGCAGAGAACAGATCTTTGTAGTATAGTAAAGGGTCGAATTCCACATAGACCAGACAGTACGACTTTCAGTTAAATCTTGATTCTAGCTAAGACAGAATAAAATGGTGTTCGTAACAGAGTTAAAAGCATAAATTAAAAGAGGATGTAAATCAATAAACTAAAGCGCCATGCATTAGGGAATTCCACATGTATTCAGGTTTGAAGCTCAGGTTAACATGCTGGATTTATTTTGAAAATAGTTCTCAACTCAAAAGACAATAATAGACTAATCTCCTCCCGAAGTATTAGATCCCTACAATTGAATTACCAAATACAAACTTCCGCCGTATTTAAACAATTCAATCATGCAATGATTTTAGATTCGATATGTTCATAAGCATCAAAGACAATACTCCCGCAAGCAGAGACACTTATTCATCTAGACTAGGTCAGATCTCTAAACCAAATATCTTTGTGTTTATCAACATAATATCAATGAACTAAACGACCGGTTTAATTCAAGCATTAAGAATAAATCTAGACTAAGAACCTAAAAATTCAATCCTTAATGCTAAATCCTAACTATCAAATCCTGTTTTTCCTGGAAAACCCTAAAACCTAACAAGTGATCTACTCAGTATTGAAAAGTTAACACAAATCATAATTAGAGAAAAACACATTCAAAAACCAAATCAATTTATTTTAACAAAAGAGTTCATAATTATTCTCCAAAAGGTTGGAATCCGTCTCTCTATAAAAACTCTCAAGAAAATAAAATTAAGCAATCTCTCCAAAAATAAACCCTAGCCTAAGGCTTTTATAGTGCTAAAAACAAGGAAAAATAAAATAAAACCAATAAGGAAAAGTCTTGATGAGTCTTGAGGGAAAAATTGTAATTTTGGATATTTTTAATGATTATCGGGTGCACGGAGCCACGGATCGATCGATCCGTCTATGGATCGATCGATCTCTTTTTACGTAAGTTTCTGCACATGCTTCTTTTGCGAGACAGCTTGACCAGTCTTCAGTAAAACCGCCATAACTTTTAATTTCTCCAATGGATTGACCTCAAATTACTTCCATATGAAAGCTAACTCACGTGGCTATCTTGTGTCAAAATTTCAGCTCAACCATCCACGAGAATATATTCAAGAATTGGTAAACGTTTGACCCTTCTGTCGGATTCTGCATCTGCACACTACAAGAAAAAGTCTCATTGATAGCACATGATTAACGCTATAAAAGGCCTTTAATAGCGTTTCCATAAACGCTATGACTGGACCAGCTATCGTAGGTCGGTCACTTATTATAGCGTTAACGTAAACTGCTATCGTATAATACACTACAATAGCGTTTGAATGTATTGCTATGTTATGTCTAATTTATTGATAGCGTTTTAGTTTGGTTGCTATNAATATTAGTATAATGATAGCTTTATATTATGTGCTATCAAAAGTTCGTATTTTCAAAGGCAGTAATATTAATGCTATAGTATACTATAATATAAGATAGCGTTG
>OVBE01011605.1:0-14027 GCA_900406425.1 Iberis pinnata
TTCTTCTTTCTTGTAGGGCAGGTGTTGATATCCAGCTAGCTGTATAAGAATCAAGCTTGGATTTAAACAATGACGACCTGTAGGTATGCAATTCCGAGCAGAAACTTACCCGCGTCAATTAACGGAACGCTTTCTCTGATGCGCGGTAGATCGAAGTCCTTAATTTGGACAGTTCTTGCAGCAATTAACTTCTCCTTGTCTTCGAGGAAGTTACCAGGGAATGGGCCGGTGTTGCAATGAAGAGCTGCAAAGGAAACATAAGCCGAGTTAGAACACTTTAACCATTTACTACATACTAATTTAGCTCGGCGGTCCTAGGTGGTATCTACCAAAGGTGTCGGCCCATCTTCTCTTGATAACAGAGTTTGAGTGCATTATGGACATTTTTTACATATGTATGTGTGCATATGATATATAGTTCAATTACATCATTGGTGGACAAACCTTTGAACACAATCTACCACTACGAAACAAATGAATGATACTGTTGTCCATACAAACTTACATTGTCCATGTATTCCACTTCCATAATCTTCAAATTTTGAAATAGTTTCAAAGCTGATAAAATTTGAACAAATTCATTGGTGAAAGTGTTCTGATCATCCAGATCAGGTAGGAATCTCTCAAGCTCAGGGATTGCCTTGAAAAAGAACAGCTGGAAAGCCAGAGTAAATCTGTGAATGGTCGTATGAGATTAGTTGAATTTGTCTTCCAAAACCTTAATAGACTTGCACCTATCACCCAACTTCACCATCCTCATAGTGAGGCAGAATGACTCACCCCCATGGATATGACTCAAGGTCCTTTACCATCTCTACAATTAAAGAACTCGCACGAACCGGCTGTTTGCTACATATAAGGACCCCTTCAACTATTACGATTAAAGCTAATCTCCCCCGCGCTAAGACGGCATTCTGTCCCACTAAGGCAACCTACAATCATCATTTAACATGTCCAAAATCTCTTTTACTGTCAGGTCCTCTTATTCACCGGGGAAAAGAATGTTCCAATATGGTTTCTTAGGGTCGGTGGGGGTGTATAATCTCCTTAACTCTTGCGAGTTTGGATATTTACTGCATGGTAGTCCTGTCACTATTCCAAACTCCCAGAGTGAAAACCTAAACGGATAACCACCAAAGAAAAACCATAACTTGTTTTCCTTGATGTAATCAAAGATCTACGTAGCACTTGATGGACGAGTTTCCCATATAAGGACGACTTTTGTACTGGTAGTTCTAATAGTGGACCAAAACAGGATGATTTTAGATAGGTCAAATATGGGGTACCTTTTAACGCCTTAACCAGATCTAACAGGAACTCTGGCTTCGAGTATGAGTTTATCCGACCGCTTGAAGGATATCGATTGGTGGCATACAGTCTCGAAGAGAGTTTAGAAGGGTTGAAGAAAAAATCCTCAATTTCTGTCTTGTGGACAGCTTTTGAGTCCTTACTCCACTTGCATGCGGTTTTGTAGCCCTCTTTTTTTTGGATTTGCTAGAACTAGTAGAGACATACATTTTCTCTATGAACACCAAGAAGAACAAGATGTACAAATGAAAACAAAAATATAGTAGGCGAAATGGAGATGAGAGAGATTGAGAGAGAAGATGAAAATGGCGAAGTGGAGATGAGAGATAAGGAAAAAATTTGGAAGACTGGAAAGTTTTGATGTGACAACTAATTGAGCGGTTTAATTGCTCTGTTTCTTTTAAAAAAAATTTAAAACTGCGATTATCCAGGTAAAATAGAAAAATCGAAGAGGTGAGAGATGGTGAAATTAGGGACAATTTGGTTTTCTTACATATGTCATTATGATAATGTCAATAATGTTTGTATAATATGGTATCTCGGCTAGATAGTTAAATATATATATGGCATTGAAAATAAATTGACTATGAATCATATTTTTTCGATGCAAATAATGACAATATATATAAACGAAATGCTCTCTATGTTCATCTTATTTTTCACAAAAAATATAAAATGAACGAAAAGTATATTACATTTGAAGTTGAAAATCTCTATTTTCTACTTTCATATGATGTCACCTAATATTTTTACAATACATATGATGAAATTAGTACAGTAATTCATTTTCTTTTCCGGTTTTCATTAGTAGGGTGAATATATATTGTATGCAGTATTGTTTCGAGATAGATTTTTCTAAATACATGGTCAAATTTTGGATGATGATATTGTGTGCTAAAATCACATTTCATCAGTTTCATATTTGTATTTTTATTCAGAAAATAACATAAATTATACATACTATTGAAAAATGTCAAACATCTACTAGTTTGAAACTGATAGATTTTTGTTGGGTATTCTCCTAGGGGAAAACTTAACTGGGTTTAGTTTAGAGGATTTGATATTCTTTTTGGAGTTGCTTTGAGATACTTTATTACCTAGTCTTTCGGCAAGAGGAAGGGAGATGTGAGATTTTTGGATATGAAAATGGGAGAAAACAATGTGTTCACGGGTTTGCTCAAGACAACGTAAAAGCTCTTTGCAGGTTTTTAGTATAACTCAAATATTTTTAAAACCCTTTTATCAACCTTCCTTCAACGAACAGTACAATTTATTGAACGTGTATAAACAACAACAACAACAAAAAACTCCTTATTGAACGTGCACCTACATCTCATGACTTTACCTTTAACTAGAAATAATTATTTCATCAGTAAAAAGATGTAGAACGTACCAATATCAAGAAAGGGAACAACTCTATAGTCTATATCTAAATTTCTTTCTCTCATTCTCTCTTTACTTCGGTGTTTAGATCTTAGATTTAGAAGATCGGCAGCGACGAGACGGATTGCAGTGGAGGAGGAGAACTCTCTCGTCTGAGAACAAAGTCCGTGCACCGCAACCCCGAGGCTCACCGGCGATTCTAGAGCCGAAGAGCTCGCCCAATCCTCATCTCACCCGTCGACACCACAACCGCTCATCTTACCTTATTTCTAAGTTCACCTTCGTTCCCGAAGAGGGTATAGCAGCTTCGCAGTGGACTCCTCCGGCTAGAGCTGTTCACGACATCAAAACATGAAAGACGTCACAGAACGAAATCGAAGAACTTCAAGGCGTTTTGGATCGATCCACCAGAGGTAAGATAGGCTTCAAGTTGATGGTTGCGGTGCGAGGACCGCTAGCACCGTCAGCCATTGCTAAACCGGGACCAAAGGCAGATTCGATCGTCCTCACCATGCCGAAAATCTATTCTTTCTCTCTAGGTCCTCTCGAGGCGTCAAGCAGTTAGGTTTTTTCCTCATCTCCACTTCTTGAACGAGTGTGTGGATGGCGGTGACGGACCTGTGTCATTTTCGTCTCGAAGTCGCTGCTGTCAGGTTGCCGATGGACCTGTTTCGGCGAATCTGCAGCAAGTTGACGACGATAGTGAAGCAACAGATTATCTTTTGCTTCGCCAAGCCTAGATTAGGAAAAGCTCAATCCGAATTTGGTTATTAGGTTTAAGTGTTTGTTTGTTTTGTTGTATTGGGCTGAATGTTGTATTGGGTTGTATATGGAAATAATAAGTAATACTTTTATATAAAAAAGGGAAAATTCCATTTTGATATACCAATTGTGTTCCAATTACTCTTTCAATGCACAAACTATTCTAATATCCAACTTTATACACCAACTAAATTGTTTGCCCAATTTAATACACAAACTAACAGTATATGCCCATTTTACACGGGTTCGGTTACTTGCTGTTTAAGACACTGTTAACTTTTTTTTTCAATTAAAACATATTCAAAATTGATTAAAAATTCAAAAAATATCCAAAAAATTCGAAAAAATTATAAAATTCAGAAGAATTCCAAATTAAATCAAGAAAATATAAAAACATATTTTTATTTCAAAATGTAAACAAAAACATATAAAAAGTTGTAAAAAATTCAAAATGTTCTTTAAAATTCACTCAATTAATTTTAGAAGATCTTAGAAATTCCGAACAGTATATATATAATTGGTTATTATTTTTGTTTCTTTTTCACAAGTAGAGCATATTGAAAATTTTTTTAAGTACTAATCTAATCAAGTTTATTGTCAATTATATCCTTAAATAGTTTTTAAAAAGATATTTATATTTTAATGGTATCTAATGTAATATTTCATCAAAGTTTTTTTAATAAATGCTTCACAATTAATAATATTTTCCACCATCATCATCAATTTTAAAGAACCTTTCGAAATTCTTACAATTTTTACAATTTGCTATATTTTTGTTATGTTTTAAAAATTATTTTTTCAACTATTATATTCTATTATATTTTTCTTGATTTATTTTGGAATTTTTAGAAAAATTTCTAAATTTTTATGGGGTTTTTAATGTCTTTTAATTAAAAAATTAAAGTTAATGGTGCCTTAAACGGAAAGTAACCGATCCCGTGAAAAATAGTTAGATATTGATAGCTTGTATATTAAACTGGAAAAATAATTTGATTGATGTATTAAGTTGGGTATTCGAATAGTTCATATATTAAAAAGATAATTGGAACATAATTAATGTAGTAAAATGGAATTTTTCTATAAAAAAAACTCTATAGTCTATAAAAAAAACAATGAAGTACATTTCCTATTATGTGTGGTTTTAGAAGTATCACTAAAGCTCACCAACACCTATTAGGCTATTATTCATGTTATGTCGAGAAAAAAAATCATGTTATGTTTTCAAATATTAATGACTTGTTTAAACAACCATTAAACTTTCATAAACGTTATATATTAACTTAAAAAGAAAACCACTATTTTATTTTTAAATGATGGTTTAAAATAGAAGGACAAAGAGAAGTTGATTTTCCAATTAAAGATGATTCTCACCAAACCCTTTTCACTTTACGGTCCTTTACCTACCCCATAAATGATGAAACACAATACAAGCCCACTAACAGACAATAAAATCTAACACCGTTAATTATTTCAGCGTTCACCAACTACCCCGCACCTAACGCCGTTTTCTTTTGCCGTTGTTCTCCATTCTCAAACCAACCATTTATCAACCTCTCTTCCTCTTATAAATTTGTCTCTCTCACCACCATTTCTTCTTCAGCAGCTTCTTCTGCTTTCATTCGCTGATGATCTTCTAACCATAATCAATCATCACTGTGAGAACAACAAATTGAAGTAGTGAGTGAACAGTAATGGATCTTCTCTTTCTGGAGAAGTCTCTAATCGCCATCTTCGTGGCAGTGGTTCTCGCCACCGTGATTTCCAAGCTTCGCGGTAAAAAATTGAAGCTACCTCCAGGTCCTACACCGATTCCTATTTTCGGAAACTGGCTTCAGGTCGGAGATGATCTCAACCACCGTAACCTCGTCGATTACGCTAAGAAATTCGGCGACCTCTTACTCCTCCGTATGGGTCAGCGAAATCTAGTGGTCATCTCTTCCCCGGATCTTACTAAAGAAGTGCTCCACACACAAGGTGTAGAGTTTGGATCCAGAACCAGAAATGTCGTGTTCGACATTTTCACTGGCAAAGGGCAAGATATGGTGTTCACAGTTTACGGAGAGCATTGGAGGAAGATGCGACGGATCATGACGGTTCCGTTCTTCACCAACAAGGTGGTTCAGCAGAATCGTGAGGGATGGGAATTTGAAGCGGCGAGCGTTGTCGAGGATGTGAAGAAAAATCCAGATTCTGCCACGAATGGAATTGTGTTAAGGAAGCGTTTGCAGTTGATGATGTACAACAATATGTTCCGTATCATGTTTGATAGAAGGTTTGATAGCGAGGATGATCCTCTATTCCTCCGGCTCAAGGCTCTGAACGGAGAGAGAAGCCGATTGGCTCAGAGCTTTGAGTACAACTATGGTGATTTCATTCCCATCCTTAGGCCATTCCTCAGAGGTTACTTGAAAATCTGCCAAGAAGTGAAGGATCGAAGACTAGAGCTCTTCAAAAAGTACTTTGTTGACGAGAGGAAGTGAGTCTTCTCATATGATCTCTTTTTACTATATGTTGTCTTTTGATTTATGGATTTTGAAGTTGACATCAATGAATCATACAGGCAAATTGCGAGCTCTAAGCCTACAGGTAGCGAAGGATTGAAATGCGCCATTGATCACATTCTTGAAGCTCAACAAAAGGGAGAAATCAACGAAGACAACGTTCTTTACATCGTCGAAAACATCAACGTAGCTGGTAACTTTAACTTACTTAGCCTTTTACTCTTTCTTGTTAGATACGTAACAATCCTATAGACTTCTTTAGCTTGCGTAAGAAATGAACTCTACTTTTTGGGTGAATCCTATAATTTGGGAATTGTAACCATAACAACAGACTAGCCTCACGTTTCTTGTCAGAAAGTATTTGGATTGTTATTTGCCTCCCCTAAAGAGGCTATATTGTGATGGAGTTTAGTACAGCTTTCGTGATGCTGATTTGTTGGTCATTTGTGATGAAACAGCGATTGAGACAACATTATGGTCAATAGAGTGGGGAATAGCTGAGCTAGTGAACCATCCTGAAATCCAGAGCAAGCTAAGGAATGAAATTGATACGGTTCTTGGACCAGGCGTTCAAGTAACAGAGCCTGAGCTTCACAAGCTTCCATATCTTCAAGCTGTGATCAAGGAGACACTTCGACTAAGAATGGCTATTCCTCTCCTCGTGCCTCACATGAACCTCAACGATGCTAAGCTCGCTGGCTACGATATCCCAGCAGAAAGCAAAATCCTGGTCAATGCTTGGTGGCTAGCAAACAATCCTAACAGTTGGAAGAAACCTGAAGAGTTTAGACCTGAAAGGTTCTTTGAAGAAGAAGCGCATGTGGAAGCAAACGGTAATGACTTCAGGTATGTGCCATTTGGTGTGGGGCGTAGAAGCTGTCCAGGGATTATACTGGCATTGCCAATTTTGGGAATCACCATTGGTAGGATGGTCCAGAACTTCGAGCTTCTTCCACCTCCAGGACAGTCAAAAGTGGATACAAGTGAGAAAGGTGGACAATTCAGCTTGCATATCCTTAAACACTCAACAATTGTGATGAAACCAAGGGAAGCATAATGACTTTTGTTTATGGATGGCATAGTAATGATGTTTGTGATATAACATGTTTTGCTTTTGTAAGATGCTGTGTAAAATGTTCTTTCGACAGTTGCAATAATTAATTCATCTCGTAGTTTTGCAAATGTCAAGATTGTAAAAGATTCCTAAAAATTCCAAACAATGTTCATGTGAGATTAGTTGTACCAAAAAATGTTTAATGGAAAATCGTTTTCACCACTGGAAACAGTCTCTATTGCCGGAATCTGGGCAAAAGAGTGGATGGAGGCTCAACTGAAGCTGTCACTACCACCTCGGCAGGTTCATCGGGCTTCAAATGAAACCATGGGCATAGTGAAACACCATGACCCGGTTTTTTAAGCCCGATGCGGAAAATTTTCGAACCCAAATCAGCCTCAATCGAACCTCCTCGAAGATTTATATTTTTATCTAACCAAACTACACTTGTTTCTTTCCATATATTAGTACGAACAACATGACATACTAATTCTACCTTATTCATCATATATTCTCATCAGTTAATTGACATATGTAATAAAACTAGACTTAGCTTAATACATACCTTGGAATAAGAACAAATTCGACTTACTATGGTATCCACCTTCCGACCAAGCTTCATTCTTCAACAATCTCGATAAAGTATCTTCACCACCTCTCCTTGTTATTTAGTCACACAACCAACCATCCCCACGTGACAAAATAACAAAGAGAGATGGGTCGGATTATTGGTCCTTCAACCATCAGTCCCGAACTCACACTTTATGCGATTCGACCAGCTACAATTCCACATTTCTTCTTATTTAGATCAATTCATTGCACCATTTATAATAACATGACTTTACATATTTTACGTGTTCCGACACTGATTTCTTGTGCCGATCAAATTTAAAAATGCAGTTAACCATGCTAAAACAGTTTGGAAACCTCAACATATCTCCAATTCTAACCATCCACATCTTAATCTCACCGTTGAATCTAAACTATGCAGTTTCATGAATATCACCACAAAATTTTGTCATGATCAGACATTTTTTGACACTCTAAACGTTACCTCAAAGTAGCCAACTTGGAGTAGTTTAAGGAATACATATTTATAAAACTTAATTGTTTCTGTTTTCTTGCGATGGAAGAAACAGACGTCGTGGCCACATCAGAACTCCGATGTCTTCACCATTTGTGCATATGGCTACCTTGACATGTAATCTACCAATATCAATCAAAGTTTTGGCTTTTCATTCTCTGGTTTTGTTCTAAATGTCTCCGCAAAACTTCAACTTAGAACTGTTAACAATATGTCTTCTTCTTCTTTTCCACCATCTTCTTTAGTTATATTCAACAATGGTAAATTTCTTAGATCATAGCTTAAACCACCATTTCCTTTATCTAATGATGTGTGGCTCGTAATAACGCGTAATAACGCAGTAAACGTCAATATTTTTCTCGAATCTCTACTATTATTTCCTTCATCTCATACTTGCTATACATCTCCTCAATCCTTTTCATTACCTCCCCCTTTATCCTTTTGGTCATCAACATATCTCTCTAACCACAAAATCCTATGATTATACCTTTCTTCCCTTCCTCTCTTTTAATCACTTCCTCTCATTTTTTCTCCTCCTCGTTGGTAACTTTTTCCCATTCTGTTTGTAACTTCCTTGTTGTTTTCTGTAGCCAACCCAACTTCTCTAATTTTTAATTAAAACCTTTATTTTAAATTTAATTAATTACAATAATATTATACTTAAAGAATAATGGTTCCCGCATTTTCATTCAGCTAATTAATAGTCATTTCCGTTAAACTGTTTTCATCGATGTAAACCATTTCCACATTTCAGATACTTGTTCGGTTTATCCAATTTGACGGGATTTTTGGAACGCATGTGTTACACTTAGCTTGGATTATGCATGAAGGAAGTTAGAGACCCTTTTCTTTTAAAAAATTGGAATTCTCGGTTCCATTTTCAGTGTACGCAGAAGGTCTAGCCATTAGAGAAGTAATTCTCATAGCTTTAGATTAAAACATAAGATCAATATATTTTGAATCATATTGCCTTGCGGTAATCAATATCGTTTTATAAAGCCTTTAAGAAATTCATGGCGTCATTTTGAATTTTGGAATCTTAGCTAATCAATTTGATGTTTTAAAGTTTAAGTTTATCCCTCACGTAAAGAGATTGCATGAATCGATCTATTGAATTGGTTGCTTTACAAAATGAGAGTTCTTAGTTATTTATACCTAGGGAAACTATAATCATATACAACAAGCTCATATACTTAAAGCCCACTAGACTCTTCTCAATACTCTCCCTCAAGTTGGAGCATGTAGATTGCATATGCCCAACTTGGACATCAAATACTGAAATGTTGAACTCCCCAAAGCCTTAGTCATCAAATCAGCTACTTGTTCTGTAGTCTTCACATGTGGCATGACAATGAGTCGATCTTGAACTGCATATCTCACACTATGACAATCAACTTCTATATGCTTTGTTCGCTCATGAAAAACCGGATTTGTTGCTATATGTATGGCTGACTTGCTATCACAAAACATTTGCATAGGTTCTTCTTATTTTACTCCAAGATATGCAAGTAATCTTCTCAACCATTTGAGTTCATGTAATGCTGCTGCCATAGCTTTGTACTCGGCTTCTACCGATGAATGAGACACAATATTTTGCTTCTTTGTTTTCCAAGTAACAACATAATTTCCCAAGAACATAACATAAACCGATAGAGATCTTCTAGTCATTGGACAAGAAGCCCAATCGGAGTTACAAAAGACTCGAACTTTCAAATCACACTTAGCTAGAAGCATTATTCCCTGACCATGGCATCCTCTTAAGTAACATATTACCCTCACTGCTGCATCCCAATGAGTTTCTCTGGGATCATGCATAACTTGTGAAAAAACATGAACTGTGTAACACAACTCTGTACGTGTGATAGTCATATACACAAGTCGTCAAACAACTCTTCTAAACCTTGCTGGATCTTTATATGCTGGACTATTATCTGAAAGCAATTTATGGTTCTGTTCAATTGGTGTAGACGCTGGTTTTCACCCAAGTAATTCTGCTTCTGAAATTATCTCAAGTGCATATTTTCTTTGTGTAAGATACATGCCTTGTTCTCCTCTTGCAATCTCAATACCAAGAAAATACTTGAGTTTACCCAAATCTTTCATCTTGAAACACTAACTCAAGTATGTTTTGAACTTTTTAAGCATACATAGGTCATTTCCAGCCACTACCAAATCATCCACATAGACTAATACTCGAAGATTCTTGTCTTCCTTTATATATGCGAACAAGAGTAGTCCGAATAGATTGTACAAATCTAAATTTCTTCAACACATTTGTTAGTTTAGAAAACCAACATCTTGATGCATGTTTTAAACCGTAAAGAGATTTCTTCAAACGCCAACCTTGTTGGGATCATCGGAGTTGAAACCCGACATAAGCTTTATATACACTTCTTCTTCTAAGTCACCATGTAGGAATGCATTGTTCACATCCATTTATTGAACTTTCCAATCCTTTGCTATAGCCACTTGCAGCAAAGTCCGAACAGTCGACATCTTAGCCACTGGCGCAAATGTCTCATCATAATCTTCCCCTTCCACTTGATGATTTCCAAGACAAACAAGTCTTGCTTTGTATCTTTCAACTGTCTCATCGACATTGTACTTAATTTTGAAGATCCACTAGCTTCCTATAGCTTTCTTTCCTTTTGGAAGATTCTTCAAAACCAAATTCTTATTCAATTCGCATGCATCTACTTCAGTTTTCAATGCTTTTCGCCCTCTCTCATCAAGAATAACCTCCTTATAACTTCTTGGTTCTTTTCCCGCAGATATAGCAGCAAGAAACACTTGATATCTCCGTGAAAAACCACAATCAGATACATAATGAGAAATAGGATGAGACGTTGTACCTTGGACCATTTTAGAGGGAATTGATGGTGTGTCAGGTAGATGAGACGAGTGTACTTTTTTGGATTGGCTATGAGTGTTGTATGTGACATAATATTTTAGTCGAACAGACAGTACATGTTGTCTTTATCCTCTTCCAAGTGGTTCTTCCATTACTGGTTCAGATTCGACACCCGAATCCACCAACTCAACTTCTGCATCACCGTGTGACACATCTGCAACATTGTGTGACACATCTGCATCAGTCCCCCTTGACTGAGACGACACTAAATCAGACTCCATAGAAATATATCTTGTGGTCACAACTTGAGTATTATCTGGTTGTTGTGGTAGAACCTCATCTTCTTCATATACAACAAAGTTTTCCTAAAAAATCCCCAATTTTCCAAAATCAAATTTGTCCACTCTAGGCACAATTGTTTCCTCTAAATAGGGAAATTTTTCTTCAACAAAAGTGACATCACGAGATATGAAGAACTCATGTGTGTCCAAATCAAATAACGTCCATCCTTTTTTTGCATAATGATACCCCAAGAAAACACGTTTCCTACTTCGACTCGCAAATTTATCTCCATCGCGTTTCTGATTATGCGCATAAGCGAGACACCAAAAAATCTGTATCTCATTGTAAATAGGAGGTTTTCTAAAGATGATTTCATAAGGACTCTTTCCTTTGTGTAACTCACATGGTGTCCTATTTATCAAATGTGCAGCAATCAATACATATTCACCCAAAATCTTATTGGTAAATGTGCTTGAAACATCAATGCTCGTGCCACATTCAATATATGAGGATGTTTCCTTTCTACTCTCCCATTTTGCCGAGGAGTCCCTACACATGAAGTCTGATGAACAATTCATGTATCCTGAAAGTAACTCATCATCTTTACAAATTCACTTCCATTATCACTATGCATAACTTTCACATGCTTGTCAAATTGCCTCAATACGAGAGAAAAGAAATCCACCATAGTTTTCTCCACCTGCTTCTTATCAGCAAGAAGAAAAACCCATACAACTCTTGAAAAATCATCTACTAGAGTGAGAAAATAATAAGCTCCACACGAACTCTGTGTTCGATATGGTCCCCAAAAATCACAATGAATCATCTCAAAACACTCCTTTGTTTTATCACTACGAAATTGAAACTCACTACGACATTTTTTTGCTCTAAAACAAATATCACAACAAGATATACTTGCACTTTTCAGGTCAACCACCGGCAATCTCCTTATCACCTTCTCAGAGGCATGACCCATCCTCTTATGCCATATCTCCAAAGATTCCAAACGTGTCAATTTCTTGACATGTTGAAGTCTCTCAATACCTTGTAGAAAATACGGTCCTTCTTTCCGTTTTCTTATTTCAATTGGAATTTGCAAATTAAGATCTTGCAATAGAAAACATGTCTTAGCGAACATCGCTACAAAATTCTTATCATCGATTACTTGAGACACTGAGATAAGATTGCATTTCAATTCCTCCACAAAGAGAACATCTTTCAGCGTCAATGATTCTGTCAACGTTACACTTCCTTTTCGATCACAAACAATTGTGGTTACATTAGGTAACCCAACCATACTTGGTGTTACTCTATATATATCGAATATATGATTCAATGTCCTTGTCATATGGTCGGACACTCCACCATCAATAATCCATTCATCTGTAATCTTACCAACCGGTTTTACAGAGTCTGATGCTGATCCAACTGATCGCACAATCCTTTCCCACTGATCTTTCGTCAATCCCTTCATCGCTTTCGACTGGATGTGTGACACACCTGTTTCTGTGTGTCACACACTCAAGAAGCATTTTTTCCAGATCCATAGACATCGTCATTATACGTGATGTGTGATGCCTCTCGATTGTGTGTGTTACACACACGATTTACATAATTTCCAGTAATGACGTCAATTAGAGAACCGTCGTCATAACACATATTTTTCTTCGATTCACGAGAAAAACCCTCGTTCCTTCTACTTTCTCCATACTTTTGCAGCCACCAATCAGAATACCCTTGCACTTTATAGCAAGATTGAATATCATGTCCATACTTTGAGCAATAAAAACACACAATACCTTGATTTCTATATCTCATTGATGATTTGAGATTTTTTTGAACAAAAGCCTTTTCGGCTCTATAATCATATATAACAAACTCATATACTCAAAACCCACTAGACTCTTCTCAATACCTCACAATGAAAATAAGGAAGCTGATTTCATCGCAAAACAGATTGTAAACTCTTTTGTATTGCCTGCTACGTAGTTTGAAAAAAGTTGTGCACGAAAAAAACAACGTATCATGTGATCCTTTTCTAAAAAGATACGTGATCCTTTTCTAAAATAGATATAATTTCAAACCCAAACGTTCCGTTTGGATAATTTTGTCCGTCTTTTTTTGGGCTTTGTGAAGCCTATTAGTAATGTAATGGGTCATTCTTGTTTTCGTGGTTTCAGTTTCACATCATTCTTTTGAAGTTATACATAGTTTTTGGATATACTTGGTTTGGCCTATACATTATGTATAGAACAACCGTAAAAGATCAATCTTGATGTAATTTTCGGGCCTTGAACATCATGATCTTGGTGATCTCTCACATGAATATTTAAATATTTTAACCTCTGTAACCGAGGGAGGAGACAAGCCATACCATTTCCTAGACCACAAGCTTGGGCCTTGGTAGCTCGCACTTCCCAAGTTTTCTGATGAAGGAGGCAATGGAGATGATGATTCTGATGAACATAACTATGAAAATTGTTTATATATCAGCAAACCATAAATCTAAATTAGCAGGACACATCTGCAGTTTTGATAATGGCATGTTATCAGAGAGGTATAAATATAATGAGACAAGTAGAGACTCGTTCCAACAAATGATATTGCTTGAAGACGCACGTTTCAACTAGGTTGTTATAACTAGATGTTGCTATCGACTCTTTACAAACTTAGGTAATGCCCATATGGCCATATCTTGTGGCTTTACTTTGAGTTATCACCAAATGAGAAATCCAAAATTAACATGTTTCTTGGGCATACCATATATTATACTTGTTTATATATATATATATATATATATAT
>OVBE01011607.1:0-14026 GCA_900406425.1 Iberis pinnata
TATATATATATATATATATATATATATATATTAATATAATTTCGTTTTACCTAATTAATTATTTAAAAAATTTTAAATACATATTTTATAATATTTTTTATTAATTAGATATTTGTTTGGTTACATGGATAGTAGTATGAGATATTTTTGAATGTGTTTGGCAACAAAGATAATACATTTAATTATTTGTCTTTTTTACTCTTAGTGAAAAATTTTATTTATTCATTTAACTAATAGCATATTAGATAATAAATTACAAACAAAAAGTTTGTTTTAAGAAAAATTTCCTTTTGATATATAAGAGATGTATATGTTGAGTGCATTGTGGCCTAGTGGTACAAGACCCTAGTGCTTCAAGCATGTGGTTCAATTCTTCCAAATTTGAGTTTAAATTGTGTAAAATGTTGACAAATTAAGGATCTAGAATGTCACGGGTTAGATTCACGTTGGGAAAGGTCTTTTCTCTAAATGAGAGTTATATAACATGGTTTGAGCGTCACTTTGGGGAGATGTACGGGATTCGGTCTAGAACTTACTGTTCATAAAAAAAATGTTAGACAAAAAAAATTATAATGTATATTAAAATAATTTTTGTTTTTTTGGTACGTTAATATTTATTAATTGTAATATTATCAATTTTTATACATTTATACAATTCCAATTTACTAATTTTAGATATCTTTTAGATAACTCCTAAAAAATATGACCATATCTTATCATATCTTAAAATAGGAATATTAACTTGCACTTCAAATTTCCTTTTTAATTAAGCTTATCTCAACATGAATAAGTTGAATCTCCCTTCGTTATTACCATTGAGAACCTCTTCATTACAAGATTCAGGGAATGAATCATTATAGCTGTTTCGACACTCAGTTGTTCGACAAGTGTTTAAATAACATTCGTCAATTATCTTTGTATACTTATTGTCTTTAAACCACACATAATTAGGACTAAAGATAATCAAACAATCAATAATTCAATACCTTTAGTCACCTTATTAACATAAAATAAGTTGAGCTAAATTTAAGAATTAAAAAACTTTTGAATTCTTCTTAAACAACTCTAAATTCTCAATCTCCTTAATTGATATATTTTGCTCATTCGCAATGGTAACCTTTCCATAGTAAGACATATCATCGAAGATAAGTTCTATATCACTGTTCATATTAATTATGTGTATCATCAGAATAAATGATAATAGTCTTTATCTTTTTTAGAAGAGAATAAGCTTTAACATTGTTCAACAAGCTTAGAGAGACTTTTTGTGTAAACATTCAAATCGGATCTTCTAATCACATCATATTTTGATGCAGGAGCTAAAGCGACATCTTTAGAGTTTTGACTTACTCTCTTTAGCTTCACTGGTCTCAAGTTTGAATGAAGAGTCCAATTCTTGTCTTTGGTTTGTCTTTTTATCTTGCAATGATCACACCAAATATTCTTCCTTTTGATATAATTATTTTGAAAGTTGCCCAACTTAGAGCTAAAATAAATTAATTGTGACACAACGATCTTATTATTATTTTTTCACTGATCTTATTTATTTAACTAACATGTAATGGATTACCAAAATACTTAGAACTAACAACGATCTTATTTATTCGTTATTACACAAAATTTAATTGTAACGCAAACGGTATTCTCTAGCATGCCTCATGCATCTTCACTTGTATTTTGTTTCTTACTTTGTCTCTTATCTTCATCTAATGATTCTCGTCTTTCTTGTTTACTTCCAACCTCCGTTTGCACCAAGTGATCTTTATTACTATTATCTTCATGAGACACTTGATCAGATTCACATTTCATCTCCTGCTAATAAATAACACAAAAATGTCATTTAAATGTGAAATATATATTAATAATTATGCATAACATATCTTAAAATGTTGTAACCATATATACCGGAATTTTCCCAACAATCATATGAGCCTTGTAGAAAACATCTTTAACTTTATTTTCATCACCCCAAGCTTCTTCAAACTTAGTTATTAAATCATCATTTATAAGTTCAACTCCTTTCTCCTTAGCTTTCATTGCAGGTTGCCAAGATCTCAAGAACCCTATAAACCCTTTAAGTGAAAGTTTATGAGGAATCTCTAGTGTAATAGGCTTTCCTTCTGAACCCATCCCTATGCTTTCGAAAGGAAACGACAATGTTTTATAACCGTCGAATGCTAGATTCATAATAGGAGTTCTAAAAGGAAGAGTAGAGTCTACAAGACCCTTCATTATTGGATCAATCTCATGTGATATGATGATATCATTGTAGACCCAAACCGCGATTAGACCACCTTGTTTGCTTAGAACACGTTTTGCAACATTGTAAAATGTCGCAAGGTCGAAAAAATGAACAGCTTGTGCAGCAACTATGAGATCTACAGAGTTTTCACCACCAACTAAAGCTACCATTTCGTCTTCTGACATTGTTGGTGGAGTGTGATGGTAAGTGATTTTTGAATGCTTGATTGCTCGTTTAAGTTGTGCTTCGTTTATATCAGTAGCCACAACATTCTTGTAATGCTCCACAAGCTACACAAAGTTATTGGTATTATCAAAATTAGTTCACTAATTACATGTATAATTTAATTGAACAAAATAGAGAGTTTTTCACCTTCTACATGTATAAATTTCTTTTTTTTCACACATGTATAATATTATTGAACAAATAGAGATTTTTTGGGCATATAAACCAAAAAACTGAAACCTAAAAGTTCTTCCAAATAACCGAACGGTTCCTATATATCTCAATCCAAAAAACTGAATCCGAACCCGAACCGAACCGAAGCCCGAAAGTATAACCAAAAAATTCGTATATGTATGACTATATATGTAATTGTGATCGGATAGTTAGGATTTTAGGTAGAAAAATGGGTTTTTAGTAAGGTAACTAGGATATTTATGGATTTTTTTCCAATATTTTGGATTTTTGATTCGGTTAACTTGGATTTTAGCTAAGTTGTACATATAATTTGGATTTTTTACGAATATTTTGGAGTTTCGGTTCCATTTCGGATCCTAATAAAGATGAAGAAACCGATCCGAATCTGAACCAAATTTTTAAATAACTTGAACGGTTCCTATATGTCCCTAACCAAATTATCTGAAATCCGAATTATTCGAACCGAATGCCCACCCCTTGGTAAACTCATCAACACCAATAGCTAGGCAACAGGTAGTGAGTTCACTTGGTTTATGTTCTATATCTATGATTCATCTACATGGTCTCATTTATGGTTTATGAATTTTGTTGTGAATCAACATCTACTACTTCTCTTCTTCCGTTTTGCCTTTAGATTATTTTCCCCGAAAATTGTCTAAAGCGCATTTATTGTTTTTTCTTCTATTATTTGACCAAATAAATATAAAATTATAGATTATATACGTAATAAAATAACAAGACCAAGAAGTCCAAGAGCGAAAGAGCTAGCAACAATCAATTTAATGAAATTCATATGCATATTGCTATCTTTTCTTAGTGACAACCAGTCTACCAGTTAAGCCTTTTTTGTAATTTCAAACCTTTACATTTTTTTATAGAAATTCATATTCACATAAAGAAAAGCTAATCAAATATTGTATGCAGCCACCAAAGTTGACTCATATCTTTTATAAAGCGGGTCCTATCTTTCCCCAAAGTGAATGAGATTGTCTAGAAGAAATAATTTTACAATTCCGATCATTGACCTCTATCAAGATGACAAATTCACTCCTAGATCACGATCACTTACTAAAAAAATTGACTCATCTTTAGAATAAAAGATATAATTCAATTAAATGAGGCCTCCCAACTAAATAAACTAGGTACATTTTTGCTGAATTTATGATCACCATAATTCCTCTATATCACAAATTAATCATAGTACATCGACTTCTTTTTACAACAACAAAAGAATGCTAAAAATTTATCCAAATCCATAGATGATACATAAAAAAAACATAACTAAATCTCTATGTTACCACATGAAATTAAATTCGCTATGATGTAATAACTAATGTTGGCGACAAAAGACTCTTGGGGCAAGAAAAAAATCAAGAATAAAATCTAAAGATTATTGGTTTTAACATGTGCTCATCGACCAAAGAAAAGAGATAAAATAAGCAAAAAAGGTTGAAATAAATACCCCAATAGCAGCCTGACCGTTACCAGTTCCGACATCCCAAGCAACGTTGTGACTCTGTGTCCGTGCGGCAATCTTTGTATACCAATCGGTCGGATATCGAGGCCTTGCATCCAGATAAGCTTCAGCTTCTTTCTCTGATAAAGCAGCCATTAATGTCTTCCTCTTTGTTTTTCTTGCTCTGATTACTAGACTTTGGTTTTTTATAAACTCTACAAGTCAAACTTGGCGTGTGGTAATGTTTTTATTATAGCCTTATAGGTCTTTTTCTTTTCATGTAATTTTTTTTGTGTGTGGTTGAATTCAAAACTATACAACAGTGTTGAAATTTCCACGAAATGATAAATAAAAAAGTAGGCCCTAGAGAACCCTTTTTTTTTTTTTCTGTAATTCCATGAATTTGGAGTTGCTTACCTTTTCATTTTGTTTGCGAATCTCTCCTAATCCTAAGTCCTTTCGAGGTACAATAAGAAGAGTATTTTTTTAAGAAGAGTAATTTGTTATTTTCTACATTTTTATTTATATGATATTTCATTTCAAAATATGAATATTAAAAAATATTTTTAAAACTATTGTACTTTTTATATAAAAACATCATTTGAGCCGTGATAAGATTTTTAGAAAACGAAAACCCTAGCATGAGTGCGCAACAAGGTGATCGGAGCGGAAAAGTCGGTGAGACCGGAGATGTGACGATGACGGAGCAGATTGAGTCGGGGCAGCCGCCGGGTGATCCGCCGGCTTCTCGCAAGGTCTCGTGGGCTGGTTTAGTGGCTGGATCCAATGGAGAGGGCAGGTTAAATACAGAAACTGTTGTGGAAGATAAGTTTGTGAGGGAGAGAGTCTCTGTGTCGTTTCCGAGTGGAGAAGACGGCGAGCCAGTGATAACTATTGGTCACGATGTGCTGGAGGCGATGAATGGTTTGTGGAAACTTTGTATGATTGTTAAGGTCTTGGGGCGTTCCGTCTCATTGCCAGTGTTAAATCGAAGGCTGCGAGAAATATGGAGACCAAAAGGGACTATGCACGTGGTTGATCTTCCAAGAGGGTTCTTTCTGATTCGTTTCGAAATTGAGGAGGAATATTTGGCTGCTTTATCCGGAGGTCCGTGGAGAGCCTTTGGTAGTCACTTATTAGTTCAAGCTTGGACACCTCGTTTTGATCCACTAAAGGATGACATCGTTACTACACCGGTTTGGGCTAGAGTTTCGAATATTCCAATGAATTTCTATCATAAAGAAATTCTGAAAGGTATCGTTGTTGGAATCGGGAAACCTATCAGTGTTGATGTGAACACGATATGCTTTGAAAGGGGTCGTTTTGCTCGAGTTTGTGTTGAAGTGGATCTACGAAAACCATTGAAAGGTTCGGTATTGATCAATGGGGAGCGGTACTACGTTTCTTATGAGGGATTAGCTAGTATATGTCCTTTGTGTGGGATTGTCGGACACGCAACCCAAGCTTGTCCTAAAGTTGTTGGTGAGCATTCTGTCTCTAAAGTCCAAGAAGTTGTTCAACAAGAGAGCTCTAGTAGGAATACTCAACAAGATGATGGTTTTCAGTTGGTTAGAAGAAGTAACCGTAGGGTTGAAAAGAGTATTAGTACTGAAGCCTCGGCAAAAGCTCCTCTCAAAGACTTGAATGGGTGGGGATTAAAAGATATTACGGGAAAGATAATGGGGAAAATAGCACATGTCTCTAATAGTTTTGCGGGGTTAGAGCGGAGCCAAGCTGAGTTAGAGGTGGTCGAAGGTGAGGAAGGTGATGATAGTAATAAGGAAAACAAGCGTATGGGTCAAGATAAGGCAAGGGATCAAAATAATTCAATCGGTTCCGCGATACAGTTTGGAGCTCGGGGGGATTTGAAAGCTACTAAGTTGAAAGGACATGGCCACTCTAGAAATCATGGAAGTAATAATGGTTTTATGAAGAAAGGGGCAGAAGTAAGAGGAATAAGGGTAGCCGTCCAGTTCGTGGTTTGGTGTTTGGCTCGAGAAGTGATGAGGTAGAACCATGTATGAATGGTAAACGATTGAGAGGTGACCATGAGAGTGTGTACCGTCCAGGAGGTGTGTTTATGACGGTGGATCATGGAACTAAGATTGTTGAGAAGGAGCTGATAGTTGCAGTCCCACCCGAGAATTCGCTTAGTCCCAATGAGCTTAACGGCGTGATCGAGATTGAAGTAGAAAGGACAAGCCCACAAAAGGTTGCGGGTTGTAGAGAGGAAGGTGGGCATTAAAAGTTTGCCCCGGTAATTCGCTATTATCATTTAAAGTTTATGATGAATCTCATATTGTGGAATTGTCGGGGGGCTAAGAAACCTAATTTTCGGAGGTCCATTCGGTATATGTTAAAGCGTTACAAGACGAATATGTTAGCACTTTTTGAGACACATGCTCATGGTGACCGAGCAGCTAGTATATGTCAAGGCCTCGGTTTCAATCATAGCACTAGGTTTGATGCGGTGGGCCAAAGTGGAGGAATATGGGTCTTATGGAGAAATGGTTTAGGAGATGTTGAGTTGGTGGCTGCTACTAGTCAATATATACATGTGAGATGGGAATGTGGTGTGGATGTGATGCATATCTTTGTAGTATATGCTGCCCCGACAGTGAGTAGAAGAGCTTCTTTATGGAATGAGCTCAAATTGGTCATACAACGCTTGGATGAACCTGTTCTTGTAGGAGGAGATTTCAATTCAATTTTTCGGTTGGATGAAAGAACCGGTGGTAATGGGCGTTTATCTACTGATTCTATAGCATTTGGGGAATGGATTCATGAGCTTTACCTCATCGATATGGGATTCTCAGGCAATCGGTTTACATGGCGCAGGGGAAGGGAAGCTAAGAACTTTGTTGCGAAAAGGCTTGATCGAGTCTTATGTTGTGCTCAAGTTCGTTTGAAATGGCAAGAGGCAACAGTAAGACATTTACCATTATTGGCATCGGATCATTCGCCGTTGTATGTTCAGCTTTGTCCTGAAGTAGTTCATAACCCGCGAAGACGTCCGTTTCGTTTTGAAGCTGCTTGGCTTTTGCATCAAAGCTTCAAAGATATGTTGCGCTTGTTTTGGGATAATAGATTATCGACTAATGAGGCTTTATTGAGTCTACAAAAGCAATTAGGGAAATGGAATAAGGAAGTGTTTGGTCTAGTTCACAAGAAAAAGGAAAGTTTGGAGAGGGAGTTAGTTCGAATACAAGAGAGACTAGATGTTGGACAGTCGGACGAGCTGTTACGCCGTGAGGAGCAGATTTCACGAGAGCTTGATTCTACACTTGCCCAAGAAGAATTAATTTGGTTCCAAAAGTCGAGGGAGAAATGGATTACCCAAGGTGATAGGAATACAAAATATTTCCATACATCTACAATAGTGCGAAGAAAGAGAAACAAGATTGAGAGCTTAAAGGATGATGATGGTCGAGTTTATCAAGATCGGCAAGATATAGAGCGTATCGCTGTTCAGTATTATAAGCGATTATACTCATTGTGTGATGTTGCAAATGAGGCACCTCGGCTTTCTCAGGCTGGTCTTATTCAACTTACGAGGGAAGAAGTAGTCGGGTTGGATAAACCATTTGTTGATACTGAAGTGGTACAAGCGATGCGTAGTATGGGGAAGTTTAAAGCTCCATGACCGGATGGGTTTCAACCAGTCTTTTTTCAGGATTGCTGGGACGAAGTGGGGACCTCGGTTATCAAGTTTGCCTTGCGCTTTTTCGAAACAGGTATCCTACCGCATCATGTGAAGGATGCTTTGGTAGTTTTGATAGCTAAGGTGGTGAGTCCAGAGAAGATTACACAATATAGACCAATAAGTCTGTGTAATGTACTTTTCAAGATCATCACAAAGACTATGGTGTTACGGTTGAAGCCGATTATGAAGAGATTGATTGGACCAGCGCAATCTAGTTTCATACCAGGTCGTCTGAGTTCTGATAATATTATTATTGTGCAAGAGGCGGTACATTTGATGAGACGTAAGAAAGGAAGGATGGGTTGGATGCTATTGAAATTAGACTTGGAGAAAGCTTATGACAGAATATGGTAGGCTTTCTTGGAGGATACATTGGAAGCGGCTGGTTTTTCTGAGAAATGGAGGAGTTGGATTATGACATGTGTTAAGGGGCCAGTGATGAGCTTGCTCATTAATGGTGAACTTACTCAAAGCTTCAAGATGGAAAGAGGCATAAGACAGAGTGACCCTCTTTCACCCTACCTGTTTGTTCTTTGTATAGAAAGATTATGCCATTTAATTGAAGCGGCGACGAAAACGAAGGAATGGAAGGCTATTTCCTTGTCTAGGGGCGGACCAAAGCTATCTCATATGTGTTTCGCCGATGACCTTATTATGTTTGCTGAAGCATCTATCCCCCAAGTTAGAGTGGTCCGACGAATATTACAAGAATTTTGTGATGCTTCGGGTCAAAAGGTAAGCCTTGAGAAATCGAAGATTTTCTTCTCCAACAATGTCTCAAGAGAATTACGGCATAACATTAGTGCGGTGAGTGGTATAAAGTCGACTTTGGACTTAGGTAAGTACCTGGGCATGCATATTCTTCACAAAAGGGTTAATAAAGACACGTTTGGGGAAGTTGTTGAAAGAGTTTCATCACGTTTAGCTGGGTGGAAGAATCGGTTACTCTCCTTTGCTGGTCGAGTAACATTAACAAAGTCGGTTTTATGCTCTTTACCGATCCACTTGATGAGCACTATAGCCTTGTCGGCGAGCACACTAGAGAAACTTGATCGTTGTGCGCGTGACTTTTTATGGGGAAGTAGCGAGAACAACCGTAAGCAACACTTGCTTTCTTGGGAAAGAGTGTGTAAGCCTAAGTGTGAAGGAGGTTTAGGGATCCGAAAGTCGTCTTCTATGAATCGAGCTTTGCTAGCAAAGGCTGGTTGGCGTTTTTTACATGAAGATAAGAGCTTATGGGCAATGGTATTGAGCAGTAAATATAGGATTATGAACGAGCTGTCCGAGACCGTCTTGGATTCTAAAGGCTCATGGTCTCCAACGTGGCGAAGCATTGCATCGAATCTTCGAGATGTCGTATTACCAGGCGCTTGTTGGGCTATTGGGGATGGAGAGACAAGCCTGTTTTGGCTCGACAAATGGTTAGGCCAAGGCCCATTAGTTGAATGGGCTTCTCAAGTTATTCCTATGGAGTTACTTCAAGCTAAAGTGTGCGATTTATGGGAGCATGGTAGGGGTTGGAGGATGGACCTCATTGCTCGGTATGTTACTGAATTTATAAGACTAAAGTTGGCTGCAGTGGTTGTAGATCGGGTTACAGGAGCTCTTGATACTTTTTCATGGAGTAGGACGCGATGGTGCGGTCAGAGGTGATTCCGGAAGAGCAGCTGCCGGTGGTGTTCTTCATAATCATGCAGGTACTTGGATTAACGGTTTTGCTCTTAATATCGGAATATGCTCTGTGCCTCTTGCGGAGTTATGGGGAATATATTATGGGTTATTTATTGCATGGGAGGCTCGAGCCAGTTGTGTTGAGCTGGAAGTGGACTCTGAGCTAGTTGTTGGTTTCTTACGGGAGGGGGTGGAGGATTCACATCCATTCTCGTTCCTGGTACGTTTGTGCCATGGCTTCCTTATCAAAGATTGGCGTGTATGTGTTTCTCATGTTTATAGAGAAGCAAATAGACTAGCTGATGGTCTGGCGAATATGGCTTATTCTTTAAGCTTAGGTTTTCATTCTTTTGATGTAATTCCGGTTGAAGTAGAACAGATTTTTCTTGATAATGTAAGGGGAGTATCGATACATAGGCGAGTTGTGCCGTAGTTTGTTTTTCAATTTTAATAAAATTTGATGGGGTATTTACCCCGTCGCATTACCAAGAAAAAAAAACATCATTTGATATCTAATTGAAAGCAATTTAATACTTCACCTATTTCTTTCTAATTGTCGTTGTTTCACCCAAATTAAAATAAAAGAATTCCTTAAAACACCATCAAAAATTCCAAAACTACCACACATTCCGAAAAGTTTTAAAAATACCACATACTCTCATATGTTCCAAAAATACCACAAATATAAAAAGTGAATGTTAAGGGTTTAGAATTTAAAATTTTGGGTTTGGATTCACAGAATAAAGTTTAGAGTTTAGTTTTGAAGGGGGGGAGAGAGTTTGATTTTGGAGTTTTAGGGTTTAGATTTGAAGTTTTCAAATTTTGTGACATTTTTGGAACAAACATATTTTGTGATATTTTTGGAACTTTTGAGAGTCATATTTTTGAAATAAACCTAGTTTTTTAAGGTATTTTTGAGAATGCTCCATTAAAATAAAACAAAAAAAATTAATTAAAATATGCATTGACACTTAATTTAAAACAAAAACAAAGCTTTACAAAAAAACTCTTCTTTTTTCATAAAGTAAGAAAAATAATCAATTTGAACTGAGAGGGTAATAAACAAATATTGCATATTATCACAAAACACAAAACGCAATAAAACATTGTAATGGATTTAATGCGGTTGGTAAAGACGTCATCAACTAGTTTTAAGTTCCAATTAATTCAAATGGGTTTGTGATGTTACTGCCAAAATGACCAAAATTCAAAACCAGATTAGAGAGTATTCCAATTTCATATAAGGTCCAAATACATTTGTCTTGACGAATTTAAATACTTCTCACTGTAATTTATCTGATTCAAGCTTATCTTTGAACAAATGCAGAAAATGCTAAAGTACAATTTAGCTGAAACTGGAGTCTAATCACATTCTTCACTATTACAAAAATTCTCCTATACTCCTTTAGAGAATTTTTTGTTTCGAATTACGTGATGTTCACTTTTTAATATAAAATTTATTGTAGTTTTAATATAATATAACTATTTATATTGTGCATATTACTATATGGTTTTTATGTTAAAAGAATTAAAAGTTGAATGGTTGAAAACTGAAAACCTTAAATATATTGAAAAAGGAGAGTAATTTTAAGATATTGGAATAGTCTGTTGTATACTTGTATTCCCAAAATAAAAAATTGACCACAATCACACAAATCTAGTCCAACAAAAATACTCAACCTTGACAATAAAGTGAAGAAATAGTCTTTTGAAGTGAAACAATGGGTCTTAATAGAAATTTTTTCAACCCCAAATGTTACGTACAATGGTATTAGTGTATACTGTGTACATAATTGACTTTCTAACATAAAAACACTTTGCCCAAATAGTTAACACAAATGGCTGCTTAAAGACACTAATTTAAAGTGATCTGATCACTACACACACTTGATGAAACCCCAAATAATACAATAGTACTATGATGATGATGGTGATGCCAAATCAATTGGACCACACATGAACAAGGCCGTGTCTATTACCTGTGTATATCTCATTGCGTTCTTCGTCATAAAATAAAGCAGTTATGTCTTCTAAAGCTTCAGCTACAGCGTTTCTTCTTTGCTTTGAGTTCGAGTTCTTACCCGAACAACTGCTACTACTTTCATCTTCTTTTGGTGGTCCGCTGTTTGGTGTTATTTTAGCTAAGCATTTTCCTGTCAATATATTGCTGATATTGATCGATCCCGCTGCAAAAACAATACTATTAATCAGTCTCATAATTAAAGGGTATATGCATCTTTATAGGCTTAGATTTACCATTTCCTTCAATCCATTGATCTTCAGTATCTGCTTTGCAATACGAGATTATTAGATCTTGGTCACTTGTTATGTAGATATTATTTGTGTTACAGTCTGGATGCCATAGAAGATGATCCTCAAATGAAGTCACAAGCTCCCCGCGGAAATTCCACACAGAAACATTTCGATTTCTGAATGTTAGAAACAGTTGGTTTTCATACAGAAATATGAATGCAGATGGTGTCATAAACTCAGATCTGCTAACTTCCATTAGTTCAGTGTTTCGGACCTGAATTTAGAAAAGATAAGCAAACCTTTATAAACAAGAAAAAAGCATGTAAAACAAGAGCTAGCTAATTGACTGGATTGGATAAAAATCAACTCACATCAAGAATTTGAAGATTCTCATTTTCTTGCTTAACAAGAAGTTTCTCATTGAATTGTTCAATGAAATCAACTTTCTTATTTCGGTGAAGCAAATGATTAAAGGACTTGAGAACTGTACCATCTTCTATAGACAGAATCTTCAAAGGAACATGACTTGTAGCTCTCTTGAAAATCAGTAACATTATCCCTGGACTGATGCATGTAAAGAAACATATGTCAAAGTTACTTACACATAACTGCGTCACGAGTATTTGGAACCAATCTAGTGGGCAAAACAATTAAAAAAAGTAACTTGCTAACAAGAAGCACATAAGAGCTAGTGACAGATGAAGAAAAGTTACCTGATTTTAATTTCCTGGACATGTTTATCTGATATTGAATACAGCATCGTATAGTTTTTCAGATCAAAAACCTTGTACACACTGCAGAGATAGCTATTGAGCTCAGCAGAAGAAGCTTATGGTTACAAAATTTGGATAGTCAAGACCAAAAAATACCTGTCTTGAGCAGAATAAGTCAACACTTTTCCATTGACATCATCAAACTCAACAAAACCAGGCCATTTTAATGATTCAGACTCAAAAAGAGCAAACCCTGCATCTGGCTGACCTCTCAGAATATACCTAATTGTAGAAAATAACCGGTAACACAAATTAGTTTGAATAACCAAGAGAACAGACACTAAAACGTGAACCAATGTAGGGAGACAAGACAACATACTCAATTCTAGTGGATCTACATTTCAAAGAGCTAAAATTGTCTGAAGCATAAACTGAAACTGTGATGAGAGAATCATTGTTCTTGTTGTAAAACAAGCTCCTAATAACTTCATCTGGACTAACATTTAAAAAGCATATTCTGCTGTTCGTCTCTGCAATTACATACCAGTAAAGCGTCAAAGTCACAGACACAAAAGCTGAAAGGATACATAGTCAAGTTACGCAAATTACCTCTACTAAAAGCTGCACATACACCAGAATGAGCAAGCGCAAAGACAATGTCCCTTGCAGCAACTATTTCGATTACTTTAGTTCTTTTCATCAAAAATGGTAAAGCAACTAAACAATGTCCCTTAGGATCGTGAGTATCGTATTCTTCCTGAAAGCAAAAAAAAAACCCATTTACTAGTACTAAATCCAACCTAACATAGTTGCAGAATAGTCTTAGTAAAGTCAATACATATGAGTAAACTATAAGCAGCAAGAAAGCATTTTCTAGGGTTTGGAAGGAAAAAATGTCAAAATCACAAAAATTTAGGGGAAAATCAGCAAAACAATACCACGAGACGCATGTTGCGAAATCTCTCCTGAGCGGTACTAATGGAGAAAGCTCGATCTTTACGAGATGAGATTTCTCTTCGTTGAAGCTTTTTAACACTGTTGACGAAGCCATCAGGTCGAGACCTCTTTTTAGCGACAACTCTTCTTCCACTACAAGGTCTAGGACTTGCAGTAATCCTTCTTCCTTCCATTTACTTCGCTTCTTTTAAGCTCCAATAGTTAGAGCAGGTTTTCGAATTTTTTGTTGAAACCCTAAACGATGAGGAAGAAATGAAAGCGGCGGCGTACTTCAGAGGAGAGACCCTAAAGAAGAGAAGAAGAGAGGAGAAAAAGATGGCTACTACATAGCCAGATCTGGATGGCGCCGATTCAATGTTTCTCGAAGCTCTTTCCTTCGAAATCACGAACCAGCCGAACCAATCCGAATGACTTTGCAGTTTGCACACAACGAAACGAACAAAGCAAACATTGAAACGACGCGTATTGAAAATTTGAAAGCATGTTGACGGGTCGAATAGCTTTTATGGGCTTTGGCCCAGTAAAACAGATTAATTTTTTTTTTTAACAACAACATCAAAGATACAATGTTATATACAAAACTACAGAATACAAATTATTACACAAGCAGA